>JBCFXI010001137.1:0-73033 GCA_038496175.1 Ampulex compressa
CTTAAACTAGATTCATCCGTCCATCCCTCCATACGTACATCTTAATGTATAGTTAATGCTAAGAACTTAATACTAGCTTCGTTCTTCGTTCTTGATTCTTCTCTCTTCGGTACCAAAGCTGAAAGCTAGTCGAGGGAAAAGCAGGTTATCGATATGTCGGTCAATATGAAAATCGGTAAAAGCGAGTTAAATCGGTACAAGGGGGCAAGGGAGGGGTAAGACACACACAAAAATACGATAAACGAGTAAAGGAAGAGGTGTTGACTCTTCGCCGGGATCGCGAAGAGTGATTTCTGTCCGTCCGCGCACCCTTATATAGCCTCGGTAAGGCGACCGATGGGGCCGACCGCTGCGGTCGTTTAAAATTGAAAATTTTCGTCTTGTCAACGGTCGCCTTGCGCCGAGTCTTTGTTCGTACATTACCCGACGGTTCGTGGTTCTTGGAATTTTACTCGCGATACCTTCGCGAATCCCCCTTTTTTTTCCAGGCTCGCGATGCACACGCGTATATTTCACCGTCTCTCGCAAATTAATTCACGATCGAACGCGCGTCCTTCGATTTGATCGACCGGAAAGAAGATCGTACTCGGTAATTCTCGAGATCGGCCTTTTTTAGCATCATGATATAAGTTTCTGCGCAGTTTGTAAATCGCGCACAGGTCTATCGTAAAGTCGATAAATCGGGTCCAGACGGTCCCTGCCGCTCGGTATCTTCACGGTGATATTCCAGCTTCCCCTTGCTCCCCTTCAGGGGTCGAGAAACAAATCAATGATTTCGAGTGTACGTTCTAATTTCTTCTCTTGCCCAACGATGGACCCGGAGCAGAATCGGCAAACGCGCGTCCCGCGGCCACGCGCGACGACTCGCGTTTTCTTCCAAATATCGTGTATTTCCATTTATATTTTACGCTTATCGGCATACAGGTACATTTTGCGTATCGAAAAAGACATTGGAAAAAAGTGCCGCGATTCTTATTTACGCGAGTTCCTCGGAAATTTCTATGTCGTCGATCCGAGCCGCGGTGAAATTTGGATCGGCCAGGCCCGATCCAGATACACGGACGATTCCCTCTTCCTAAGCTACGCGATGTGCACGCGTATAGAAAATAACGACGAGTGGTACCGCGACTCGGTAACGACGTAGTTATACATTGTACGCGAAACGTAACGCACCGGCCCAAACCCCGGTGGAAACGACATTGGTTCTCGTATTATCGGTCGAACATTCGGTCGGCGGTGAGAACTGTGTATCGAAGCGTCCGCCGGGCGTAATCGTCGAGCGCGTTAACTCGGGACGCGACGATCCGAGGTTCGAGTTAGCGAAGCGCGTCTAGCTGCCGTCAATAGCCTGCAACGGCGAACAATGCAGGCTTATCTCCATAACGTTTATATTATCCTTTCGATCGGCGCCCCATCTCCCGAGCCCGGAGAACAAAGGCCTCTTCGTGGATGCTCGTTAAACGCTCTCGGACTCCTCCCCCCTTTCGTAGCCGCTGTCCAAAGCGAAGAATCGTACGAACGTTCGCGACAACGCCGTAACGTTGGCTCTCGAGTTCGATGCGTTTTGATAAAAAAAAAAAAAAAAAAAAAGGAGGGGGGGGGGAAATGGAACATTCGCCTTGGCGACGATGTAGCACGGTTCCGCTCGTTTCGAAACGAGGTCGCGACAAAATGCCGGCAGGAGCTTCCCAGTCCATTTTGGAAGGAAGACGCTCGTGACGCGACGAGGAAACGACGTTCTCCGCCGTGGAGAAAATCCGGAAAGAAGCGGGCAATCACCGGGATGGACTTTTCGTCCTTCCACCGACATTTAGTCGGCCTCCTACGCGTCGGTTTACCGGCGTAAACAAGCGCTCGTTTCGCTCGTCCCTCGCAGTCGCATCGCGCGAAAGGGGGAAATTGATGGACTCTCGAAGGACGACCAACGCGGATCTAGGTTTTTGTTTTTGGACTCGCAGTCGGTAGGAGCCACGTAGATTTGTCCGTCTTGTAAGCGGCGAGTTTTCGTGGACGAGCCACGATTGATCGGTCGCTTCGGCGATGCGAGAGGCAATAGCCCAGCCGAGAGGTTCTTACGAGGGTGGAATTAAAGGTACCGTCTGTGGCGCAAAAAAGAGGAGCGTACGAGCGGCGGCCGTTAAATAACTTTCCAGTTATGAAAGCGGGAAAATAAGTTGGCCGGGCGGCGACGAGCGCCCGGAGAAAATTCGTTACGTAAGGCGCGGCGGAGGGTCCATCGGGCAAAACGAATTCCTCCTGGCGAGGAAAGTCCGCGGCGTCCCCGGAATATGGTTAAAATGTAAGGCCTCGCTCGTCGGCGACGAATGCGCAAGTTTTCGAAGCGAGTTTCCGAGAGGCCGTCCCGGGGGTGCGAAAACGTGTAAGGGCGAGCCCGAGGGGCCGGGCGGTCCGAGGGGCTGCAAAAGACGGAGGGAGATACCGACGAAACTCGCTATCTCGATCGGACACCTTGGGTAGCGCCTCGCTCCCGGGCCCGACGCTCGCCCCCACGAGGTGCTAATGTCTGCCGGCTTAAATCAAGCCCTCCCCCAGCCCAGCCCTCCGCCGTCCCTCCTCGACGACACCGGGGCGCTCCCGCAGCCCTCTCACCCCACGCACCCCTCGCAGCCCCGCGACGAGTGCCTCGGGCCTCGCGAAAAAGTTGCCGGGCCGAGTGGGATTCTCTTTCGGGGCGTACATTCGATACGACGAGACTCCGTAGCTCGTCGTCGAGCGCTCTTCCTCTCGACCGCGCGACGCGGAGAGTACCAATTATGGAGTTCATCGGCGAACAACGCGGACGCGGGGACGCGTCGCTAGATTCCGGTAGCATTCGGCGGCGATCAAAGCGCGAGAGGATAAAACTCCGGTCCCTCTCGAGAGAGCCGCGCGCTCGTTGCGGTACCAGTTCCATTTCTCTTTTCCATTTCAGCCGGCACGGAGGTCCGATTTCCAAGTCCGGCCAAAGGAGATCCGCTTGCGGAGGAAGAGGGCTTCGACCGACGAACGCCGATTAATTCAAGCCCTCCTTCCCCTTTTTGCCCGCCTCGCGTATTTAGCGGTTGCGCGTTTAGCGCAGAGCCGCGTCTGCATAATTCATTAATGGCCACGTTTGACCCGCCGAACGGGCGAGTACTTTAAACTTTGGTGATTACTACCCGCGCGCTGTGGCCTAGGAGGCGCAAGATGAAAGGCGGCTTCAATTCCGCCGCCCACCGTCTTTCCCCGTGGAACTTGCCGACGCGCCAGCCGAGGGGCGTTCGCCTTTAACGTACCTTTAACGCACTCGCGCCAGAGAAATCCCGTAATTCTTTTAATCGGCGCAAAAGTACCGCGATAGTGTTTTTTCGGCCATTTCCCCCTACGCCCGGGATACCGGCGATACCGGTAAAATATTCGGTGTGCGCGTTTGCATCTCCATTAATTATCCTTTATTCGATTATATCCGCCGTTCGATAAAATCCCGCGGCGCGGTCGGCCGCGTTCGGAGCTCGACGCTCGTGGCTCGGGGCCGCAGCCGGGGGCGGAGGTGGCGCTGGCCAAACGCTTTACGGGTCGAATCGCATTGAAAAATGGTTTCAAAAAATCCTCTTTGTCGCGATCGCCGGTAATTTTTAATCCGATGTCGCATAAAATCCGCATAATGCGCGCCACCCCTCGGCGCCGAATGCAATTTTCGGAAAGCCGAAACGGCATGGATTTACGCGCGCCGGTTAAAGGGCCGTTAAAACGTACGCTAAATTAAATCCAGCGCCGGTGCCGGACGCGCGAGGGGGGTCGCGAAGGCTCCGCCGTGAAAAATGACGGCGAACGGCTCGTACGAAAATGGGGGCTCGGCTCGCGACTCGAGGCCGGGCTGGAAGGGGGGAGCGTGTAGGTACACGTATCGGGAAAGCCACGATGCCGGAGATACTCTCTCTTTCTTCCTCCGACACGGCCGAGGACTATTTATCTTCGCTTTACGAAGCTCCCGGGGAAAAATGGCGCAGCTTTGTAACTGGCAGAGGGACGGCCGCGAATCGGGGCAATTTCGTCGCAGCCGGTCTAACGACGGTCACGTTCCTCGAAGAGGACGAAGAGACGCTTTCGGCAAACAAAGTAATCTCGCTTAGATTCGACCGTTTCGCGTATGGAACGGACGCGGACGTGCCATAACGACGAGCCGCCGTAGCGCCCCTCGGCCCCGGCCGCCGCCCCTGCCGTCGTTTGCCTTGCCTCGACCTCTTATAAGGCCGGGACGATTCGGCCCTCCCTCCGCTCCGGAATTTATATTACTCGCGTGAAAATCGATGCTGGCTCGAATAAAATTGCGCCAGCTACCCGGATCGCGATCCTCCCTTTCGGGCGTACCTCGCGGCGAGGATAGGGGACGGAAGGCGCGTCTCTCCTTTTGGAGAAAATACCCCTACCTGTAGCGGCATCCTGGCCAAGGATTCCTGCCGATACTCGTCGATCCCCCGCGTCGTATCGCGGGCCCGACGTCCACGTCCCTAATTAACGCGAGCGCCTTTGCCAAAGCCGTGAACCGAACGTCAAATATATTTATGTACATATTTGAACGACGCGGAGGCCAGATCCGAATAAGGCATCGGTATATCGGGGACTTGAAATAGGCAGCCCCTCGAGTATTATCGGTGAAGCGTAACGTTATCCGAAATCGAGCAGACTCATCGCTTTTACTCCTCCCTCTCCGTTCGTTCTATCGATCTTCGATGTTTGTAATTTCTACGCGATATCGGAGGGCGAATTTCGGTATACATCTGCGATAGGTATATAGAGGAAAATTGTAAGGAAGCGTCGAAGCTTCTCCTTCGCGCATGGCTGCAAGGAGGGAGTATACATTAGAATCGTTAATGAAAGCCCGTTCGTCTTCGGCATCGTCACAGATCGCGAGGGATGAGCGGGCAAAGGGCCACAATAGGTAGGCGCACAATGGCGGCCGATTGGTGGATGACTATAGGATACCCGTTGCAGAGCACCAAGCAGGAAGACCCGCATAAAGAGGACAATGGGGGACGCTGCCGAGGGAAAAAAGAAGCGAATGCCGGGCGAAAGAGGTAGCGAGCGAGTTGGAAATTAACGGAGACGAGCTCGGGGTGTATCGTCGCGCTTTTATTTTCTGCGCCTACTCGCGCGTCCCTTGTTATCTTGTCCGACGACTATGGCGCCGGGGACGACAAACAATGAGAATAAGAGGAATGCAAATGCACCGGGCGAATAGCAATTACGCCAAGGAGCTGGGCTCTCTCCGGGCATTGGGCCGCACGAACATTTTTTGGATTCGGGAATAATCACCCGCGAGCTTTAATAGCCCCGCCGTATTTACACTAAAAGCTTCCGCGGAGCACGCTCCTTCCCCGATCGCCACTCCGTCCAGGTCTCCTCTCCCAACCGAGCTTACGATTCGACGCCTATCGCCCTGCAGGACCGAGGCTCCGACATGGCCTTCGTCGCCATCCTTTTCCTTCGAGGGGAATCCCTCCGCTCGATTTTAATCGAACTTCGCCATCGCGTCGTGGTCCCTTTGGAAGGTAGCTTCGATTCGTCGCTTCTCGAATCTCGTCTCGGTTCGCGGGGCTCGGCCCTCTTCGCGGCCGACGTTCGCTCTCGACGATCCGCGCTCTCCGGGTATTCAATTTGGACGGGAGGAAGGTCCGGAATCTGGCCAGCCGTAGACGGCTTCCGCAAGTGCGCCGCTGGCCGGCGCTTCCGTGATTTCATTCCGCCTCCTCGATAAATCCTCTCGGCCGGGCCTGTCCGCTCGTAATACGCCGTACTCGCCGCACTGCCCCCGGCCGGGACGCGAGCCTCGCGCTCGGCTCCGTGACCTACTCAAGGACGGCGTCCTTCTCGTTCGTGGCCCCGATCGAACCTCCTCCGAACCCTCCGACACCCTCCGACCCTCCGTTTTTCCCTTCCCTCTTCCTTCGACTCCCCGACAAAAGTTTTCCGCTCCTGATATATGGCATTACGAATGGGGTGCCACGGGGACTATATTCCAGAGTAGCTGTTACCCCGTTAGCTTCTTCGCCGTGGCCCGCCCACGCGATTTATCTTTCGCGGCTCCGCGAGCCACCCCCGCCCCCTCCGCGCCCCTTCGTCTTCGGCCCCGGCTTTTCCGGGCATATTTTCGGCGCTGGGCCGCGAACCGCGAAGCCGGAATCCAGCGCGGAAGCGGTTTACCCGATTTACGAGGGCACTCGTGCCACCTTATCCCCCTCTCCGCCGACCCCCTCGATGCCACCGCGCCAATTTAACCCGACCGCGCACCCCCTGGGATTATTCTTCGGCGCTGCTTTATGGCCGAATGCATCCGCTCGTCGAACGGGAACATTAGCCCGTATCGCGAGGGGCATCCATTAGCCGCGCCGTCCTCGAGGAACTCAATATCCCGGTATTATATCCGGTTCCAACCCGCTTCTCCCTTTCTCGGGACATTCGTCTTTATTTGCATGATACTTTTCCAACCTTCCCGACGGCATTCGCCAGGGCTACCAACCCGTCGGACTGGGAATATTTAATTTTCCATTCGCGGAATTGGGGTTGCGTCGTTCGTCCTGCCTTTCGGACGATCGTCCCGCAAAGGCGTTCCCGGTTGCGCACGAGCATGACGCGAGGGAAGAAGGGACGAGAGTTTTTTTGGGGAGATGGACGTTGCGCGTACGTTGAAAACTTTGTCCCTCGCCGCGAGAATAAACATCGAGTAGCATTCGCGACAAAGGTGTTGGTCGATCCTCGAACGTGGAATCTAGCCGATGTGGGAGGTAAATAATTAAGGCCTCCATCGCTCATCGTCTCGCTTCGTCCAGGGAAGGAGCTCGATGTTTTCCCGCAAAGATCGCAACGTCGCGACGGCGCGTGCACTCAGGGTTTGACGTCACGCTCGAAGGAGAAGCTATCGGGTGTCCGGCACCATTACCGCGTCGGCCATTAGTAACGCGATAACCCGAGGAAAGGAGATCGACGAACCGGCAGGTAGTCCCCGGAGGCCCCGTCGAGCTCCGTAGTTGGCCCTTCCTCGATAACGTCTCGTTACTCGGCGCCCATCCTTCGATACTTGGCGAAGCGCACGCCGATGCGGCCCCTCCAGCCTCGTGGAATGTAAGCGCGGATTCGGGCCCGTTCCGAAACGATGGACGAGCCGAAACGCGGAGGATACTCGCGGCGCCCGCACCGGCTTCCGGCTTTCGACTTTCGCCCCTGGAAATTCCAATCGACCGCTCTTCCGCTACTTTTGGAACTTTCCGGGCGACACTCGAGAAATACGCCGAGAGAATCGTAATTCCGGCTTGTCCGCTAAATGCCAAGAGCCACGAGCGTGATGGACGGCGAGTAGACGTTAATGTAGGTAGCTACTCCGGAGCAGCTCCGCTACGTATATCCTATTACGCTCGTACGAAGCCGCGCCAAGTACAATACATTCGTTTACGCGGCGCCGAACTTGCTACTTTGCACCTTATTCCCAAACTTCAAAACTCGGTATGACCCGCCGAATCGCAGTTTTCACTCACGTACCCCAAACTCCGAATTTATTCGGACCCATCGTTCCTCGGATCTTTCTTCGCGACAACCTACACCGTGCTTCTCGATGGATAAGTTCCCATTTCGAGTCCCGATCCAGGGCTAACGTATCCTCGTAGCGGGATGCCAAGAAAGGGAACCGTACTTTCTCGCGGCGGTTACTTATCGTCGAGACGGTGCGCGTCTACTCGCCGATCTACTCCGGTTTCTTCATCCCCGAAATTCCGGGGGCGCTTTTAAATCCGCTCGGCCAACCGTTCTTTTCGGTATAATGGCTCGTTACCCGCACCCGGCGGCCCCGAGAAAGTCGCCTTTCGGCTCGGATCCCCTAACGATGGAAATCCTCGCAAGAATGGGCCGGGTATCGAGCCGTGAGTCGCGCAGCGCCGATTACGGCCCGAGTGGCATTATTTCTTAGGCGCACCGAGACCACCGCGGCCCGTTTGCCGCCGATAAAAATAGTTGGCCGCTATCCAGCCGCATTTATTGCTGGAATTTTCCTCCCTCCTCCCTCCCCCTCCCCCTCCCCCTCCCCTTCCTGCTCAGCCCGGCCGGGCACTCGTGCGGCGCATTCACGAGCCGGAGTGCACCATCCGGATGTCGGGCCGATCGATGGGCCGCCCCTCGCTACGGACGACCGGAGGATGTGGGACGTATACCGACTACAAATTACGCTCCGCGCTCCTGCCCACGAGTCGGCCCAAGTCTCGAAAACTCTCCGTCAGCCAAGTCCGAGAGCCCACGCTGCCGCGGGTGCTTGGCCGGTCAAAGTCGCCTACTCGAATTCGACGCCCGCTCCTCGCCAGCGTCGCGCCATACTTTATTTATCGCATCCCCCTCCTGCTCGTCCACGACGTTGACGTTGGCGTGGAAAAAGCCAGGGCCGACGCGTGCCGCCTTGGTATTTTCGAGAAATCGTGCGAACCTATGTTTACCGCGACACGGTAGCCTTCGAGAGGGACGCCGCCGAGGATGAATGTCGAAGCCCGTCCAGAGACGGGTATTTTCCGCACGGCGCGACGAACAAAGCGATTCCCTTTCTACGCGGCTGTATTAGATTTCCGGCTAACGTTACGGTCGCCATCTCGGGAATGGCATTTTTGGAGTCGCGTCGCCGTATCCAGCGGACGCTGGAGAACGATTTCCGGAAGCCGTGCCCCGGATTCGGTTCCGGCAAATACATTAGGTGCAATTGGAATTTTTGAAGGTCGCTCGCCCGCTCCACTTACCCAAATTAAACAACTTTCGGCGAGTCGTAAATCAGGCCGTGACCGTGGCGAGGTAAATGGGCGCGAAAGCAATTACTTACTTTGCGCGATTGTTACGGGCTTTTTCTTGTCTCGCGCCAAAGCGCGGAACGGAACGACGGCGTCCCTTCTCGCCCCCCCCCCGCCCCACCCCCCTCGAGGGGGTCCAGCCGAGCGCGCCTGCATTTTATTTCCTCCCTCCCTCCGTCCGCTCGTCCCCATAGAAACGGGACCTTATCCTCCCTCGACGGCCCTTTTTCGTCTTTATTTCGAAGGTTCCTCGCGAAGGCGCAAAAACGAGGCGGCGGCGAGCACCGGGCGCACGCTCGATTACGTACTCTCCGCATTGGACTTTTGCTCTTTTCCGAATGCCCTTCGGATCTATCGATTCTCCGTAGTGTCCGCGAACGTAATAAGCGGGGCTTCCTCGAGGAATGGCGGTCGTTGGGACGATGATAGCTTCCACGAGGAATATCGCGTTGCCAGAAACGGCATCGCGCAGGTGAGCACAATTAATGTCTTCCTCGCTTCTCGCGGTCTGGTTGGCTTTTTGTTTTTACCCGGTACGTTCTCGCCGGCAAATGTAATTAACCCTGCGCAACGCGTAGCGGACGCCAGGTGATACCGTATGCATTATTTTCAGTTTTGCCTCGTTTCCGTTCCGGCCGTTCTGACGCCGATGAAAACTATGAATGCCAAATTACTCGATGCCGCGTTATCCCGGGTTCTTCTTTCAGCGTTAACGCAAAATTCCCGGAAATCGGATATGAAAATGGAACGCTGCACGTTTCGAAGGGTAGAGGAAAAAGACTTTACGGTTTTCGTATTTATTTCGTTGAACAGGAGCCTCGTAATTATCCGAGAATTCCGTCCTAACGGCGTAGCGAGTATCGATATCGACGATCCGATCGATCGTACGTCGTTCCGCGTATGCTTTTTATCGAAAAACGTAGGAAAGCTCATCGAAACTCCGGAAACGGAAGGGATTCGATTCGGCGGAAGATAAAACATTGGAGAGAGGGTCGGGGATAGATTGAAAAGCGCCAAGGTGGCTCTTCTGGCCCCCGCAATTAAATAACCGTAGAGTCGCGGGAAGCCGAGTTCGACGACCAGGATTAAGCAAACGTAAAAGCAATTAGGTACTTGCTGACTCTCCGCGATTATTCCCCTTACTCCTGTTTGTCCAGTCGCGTCGGCAGGATACCCCCCCCCCCCAGCCGCCTCACGGGGAAAGCTAGCCTGCAGAGGTTAACCGCCTCTCGCCGCGAAAGACGCGCGTACACGCCCTCGCCGGTTTATCGATATTTTCCCTCTGCATTTAATCGCCTTTTTGTTCGACGAGCGTAACGATGCGCGACGTCGGATCGATGTACGACGAGCGAAACGCGCGTATCGCGCCGTAAATATCAATGCTCCCGCGGAAGAGTGTGTCGCGGTCAATGGGTTAAAGGAGCGCCGATGTCGAATCGCGAAGGTTGCAGCTCTACGCCAGGTACATCCTGCGCAGGACCTTTCAACCGCCCTACCACCCTGTACCTCACCGTTCGCGCTACTTCGCTTCTCGAACGCTTTACCATTCGGTCCCGATCGATTTTTCTGCCATCGAGATTTTTCCACGACTTTTCCCACGCGAAATGGAAAATACCCCTCGTCGTATTCGTCGGAGTGGGAGCTCGTCGCTGAGGCGCTCACGAGCCTCGTCGAAACGCCGTTCGTCGGATCCATTCGCGACCGCGGGGCTTAAAAGTCTCTACGTTCATCGGAATCTCTCGCCGGATCACGAGAACACTGCTCGCGAACGTTTCGTTAATTAAAGTAAAGGCCTTAATTGGGGAAACGATACTTAAAGAGAGACGGATATTATGCCGGGAGACAAAGGCAAGCGTTGCACGGGTATCGTTTAAAAATAATGCCCCTCGGATGCGATGCAAAACTCACCGTAGCCAAGAGAGCGTGAATTTATCCCGCGCTCGGGTTACTGCCGGCGAATCAAGGTCGTGCCACTGGGCGACCGCAAAGGACACTAACGTTTTATCCGATACACTTTGACGTATATTCGCCCAGGCGCTCTGGAAACAATTTTTCTCCCCGACAGAGTCGTATTTCCCTGTGCGAGAATCAACTATTCCGGCAAGCACGGTGCGTTAATGCTCGAATTAAATTTATCCGCGTACGGGCTTTCACCCCAAGGCGCCCACCCTTTAGCATTTTATAAGTGGAACTCGAAATTGTACTCCTCGAACTTACGGTGCATCCGTCAGAGAGGTGGGCGCAAAATATTCGCGAGCCTCGACCGCGAGGCGGCCACGTTCCTCGACCCTACTCGTCCAGCGGCATCGGGCGAGGAGCGCAATTTTTCCGGGGCCGTGGCGTAATTCCTTCGGTTGCTTATATTTGCGGAATTTATTGTCACCCCGTTTGTGTACGCCGCCCAATTCGTGGAGGGGCTTGTTTGCGACATCGAGTGCTCCCCGGGTTGGTTGAAGAGGTCCATTGTGCTCTCCGATTCCAGTGTTCGCCGCGCCACTATCCGCTATCCCTCGCTCTCGAGGCACATACGCGCCCTCTCTATCCGCCCGACTCGTACCCCTTCTATCCTGAAACTCGCCAAGCCGTTCTCCAACCCCTGCGGTTACCCCGCCATCGCTAGCGATTCGCACTATGCGCCCCCTTTCCACGTTTCGCCCTTGTCCCCCTCGTCCGTCGTCTCATTCTGCCGAAACCCGTGCTTTCTCACTTCTTTCTCCAGCGCCTGATATCCTCACGCTAAGCGTTGACTTTTGAAAGCCTATGCCGGGCAAGAAAACAGCACGCCTATGCCATACACGATGTTGCCGATTCAAATTTGCCTCTACATCGTACTCGCGGTAATCGTTCGAATGAAAAAAGGTCTCTTGGACGACGACTTCTGATGTTAGGATCGTCCAGACATGGTAATGGAGGCGATTCTGCGGATAAAACGAGTGTGTGTGTGTGTGTGTGTGTGTGTGTGTGTGTGTGTGAATGCGCGTGTGCCCTGTGGCAATCGATGGAATATTATTTAGCGGCAAAGCGAGTTCCGATAGACTTTAGACGTGCAAGCAGAACGGAAGGGCGACGCGGTTCCCTGGAGAGCCACGAGGTTCGCGGTGAAAACCACCGACGTAGTCGAGGAATATCGGATCTCCGGTGACTCGACGCATAGCGTCAAACTATGCTGACATCAAAAGGTTCGCCGGCGTCTATAAACCGCGCCGAGCCGGGCCGGGCGGCGCAACGGTCTTGGTTAACCGCGGACAAAACTCGCTTTTCCATCCTGGATTTTTCCAGACGTTGGTAAAAGGACAAAGTCGACGACGCGTGGAGTTTGCGGGGCACGAGTACTTGCCGCTATTGGGACTCGGCCGCCTTTATCGGTTTTACTCGCTCGCTTTGTTTCGAGCATCGAGGGAGCTCCGTTCCTCGATATAACGCTCAAAGCAAATTCCGAACCGTGAAAAACCGAGGGCGTTTAAAAGTACTGGGCGGCAGGACGGTGTTAAGAAGCTGCGTCGTTACATTATTCTCCCGTATGAATTTTAGAACAAGAGTTACGGATATTTTCTCGTCCCGGGGTCTCCGCTCTCTCGGATTACCCGAACCGGTTCGCTCTCCACGCTGTACGATACGTATGAACCGCGTTCGACGTTGGTAATTCTTCTGCGCTGCTCTCATGTAAAATGTATTATGCGCAGAAGTTTATCCGGACCTATCGTAGTTTTCTCTTTTTCTTTCTCTTTCTCTTTCTCTTTCTCCTTCTCCTTCTCCTTCTCCTTCTCCCGCCTCTCACCGGATACCATCGTATCCTCGCCTCGCGCACAAAGTCGAATTTACTCCCGGTGGGATGGGAGGGTACGGAATTGGGCGAGCTCGGGTACATCGTATGGAATTCAAATTTGGATTTGTCAGAGCTCTGTACGTCGCAACGTGCCGCAGATTAGGATGGTCTCGATGCAACTCGTCTGGATTCGGCGCGATAACACGCTGCATACTCGGGCCGGCCGATGAGGATAAGCCGATACTAACAGCTCGAACGGCACCGTTCCGAACCCGGCAGACGCGATACTCCAGCCACCGGATTCTTATCCGGCCGAAGATTTATGTCCCGTCCGAGGAAAACGGAAAACACTTTTCTACCCGCGACTTTTCCCGGCCTTCGAGACGCTCTTCTCGTCGAGCGCCTGGGATGGCGTTCGGTCGGAAGGGAGGCACGATGCGGGGGCAGAGCCGGGGGAATCTAAATTGAATTCTTCCGTTTCATTTGACGATAAACCGGCGCGAATGGCGCGTCGTGTTAAACGAACGCTAGCAGCGCTGGCGCGGGAGGGTAGGGCGGATAGGAGGGCAGGTTTGTCGGGGAAGGGAGGGCCGACGGGGGTGATGGCCGGTCGAGAACAGAAACGGCCGCTCCGATGATTCATCCCGCAACGCGTCGAGTATCGGTCGCGCAACGCCAGCGGTTTTTCACGTCCGCGAAGAACGCGCGGAGTACGCAAAGCGATATTTCGCATTTTTAAGAAAATGCCCCCGCCTTTTCCGACGCTCTTCGGGCCCCGCATTGCGTACAACGGCCACTGCCAAACGATCCTCGAGAGCTCCGCTCCGAGTGTCGGTCCAGAGCATTTCGAGACTTTCGAGGATTTGCTTCGCGCTATTTACGCAATAGTTTCTTTTAAACAATGGCCTTTTATACGGGCGGAGTAAGTTTCGGGGCCGCGACGATGCGTGAGTTAGTATTGGAAGACATCGGACGAGGCGTGAAAGAGACTTTTTTTAGACGTCACCGCGATGGCGATCGTTGTACGAACGACGGGCGGACTTCGGTGGTTGGCGTTGGATCGATAAGGAAGATTATCGCGTCACGTGGATATTAACGCGAATGTCACATACGTCACGTAAGTGCCACTCGCGTATTGTACCGGTCAGTCTTGGATAATTATTACGAGCGCTCGATCAACATCGGCCATGGCTACACAGCATCGATCAATGTTATCAAGGTAACTCTATTGCCTACAGAATTGTTACCGGATGATTATCGTTCCTACTATTGGATAGTCGATCTGCGGAGGCATTACGAAGGGATACTATATGCGGGTAATTATCGTTTCGCAAGCAATTATCGTGCGAACCGATTATCCGCGCACAGTATGCGTTACGGTAATCTATTTACTTTTGCCCGATCACTCGACGGTCCGTACGGGCGTCGCTGTCGCGTGCTTCAAAGATCTTCCACGTTCGGCGAGGAGAGCGATTTTTGATCGAAACGTCGTTTTTGGCGGAAAGTTCGAGGGGGATCGATGGTAAACGACGATCGCCACCGATCGTACGTTTATACAAATTTGTAACGTTCGCGGATCTTCGATTCGATCGTTGCCCAAAGCTTATACGAACGCCTTCCCTTGTCGTCGCGCTACGCTTCTTTCGCGAGGACTCTGAAGGGAATTTCCGAACGTCGCAAACTCTACGATATTCTCGTAGGCTTCTCGTGCTTCTCGATTGGCCGTTAGGTTCGGCAGCCGCTTATCTTTGTCGGCGCTTGCTCCTTTGCCGATGACTATCGGCCGTTATCGCGGCGTAGGTTATTCGAGCTAAGGGTAGGGCGCGGGCCTCCTAGGCGGGGCTCCGAGCAAGAACGGCACCGAGAGGAGGCCGAGTTATGCGTCGTGCCCCGGACGGAACCTAAAATCACGCGAGGCCGACGACTCCTCGCCATTCGGGGAAACATCGTGGATGTCCGGCTACCATAAAATAACGGCCGGCGTTCCTCGAGGTCGGCCCACAGCCCCTCCAATTAAACCGAGCTCGCTGTTTACCCCTCGTCCTCCTTATCGCGCCAGGATCGACGAGGACGATGGGAAATAAAAATAGGGGAAACGCGAGCTTCGTCGCGCGTCGCACGTTTCACGACCGTCCGCCCCGCCGCTAGATCGATTTCACGGGCCAACCATTTATTTTGCACCCTCGTTTCTATCGATGGCACCGTAAAAGATGTACATCCCTTACATTATTCGACGGCAGGGAAATTACATCGGGCAGACGTTTGCTTTCCATCGTCTAGACGATGGTACATCGATTTTCGTCGAATGCCGCGCGATTAGTCCCCTCCGATCCTTCGATCCGCAAAAGTATCGTGGCGTCGTTCATACGTTTGTATTAAAAGCAGGAGAAAGAGTCGCCGAGCGTCGCCGCTTTGAGAAACCGAGTCGATCGGTGCTCCCTCGCGTGGAAAAATTCGGAGCGGTAAGAAGCGTCGACGACACCTCCATTTAGGAGCGTGCGCCCCATCGTGATCCTCGATTCCCCTTTTCAATAACGAACGGCCGTTGCACGGGCACGTATTTTCGGAAGTCGATGCGGCATTGGCTCGGCATTAGGGCGCCGAGCGTATGGAGCGGTAATCATCGAAACTCCGACTCGCGGAATCGTCGGTCAAAGGTGCACGCATTATATCCGGGTGGTCGGTGGGCGGGCCAGGGCCAGGGCCAGGGCCAATAATCCGCCCCGTCGGTCCGTCGGCCCGCCGGAGATTCGATTTTTTGTTAATCATAATAATTGACTCTGCGGGCGTGTCGCGCGAGCCGCCAAACAAATTCCGGGCAATGCGGCGGTCGGCGAAGGGCGAGAAGGGGCGAGGAGGGGCGAGGAGGGGCGAGGAGGGGCGAGAAGGGGCAGGAAGGGTAGGTCGGCCGTGGGGAGTCGCGGTTATACATTCTCATTGTTACGCGGACGGTAATAGACGCGATTCGACATCGGGCCGGATCGCGCCGTGCAATAATTATGGCCCAGTCAGCAATATTTGGCCGGCTTTGCGCGATATCATTCCCATGGCATGGACGTTTATCGGGCCCGCGGGAGATCCGGGCCGCGGGAAATAATTTGGCCGGGCACGTGCGGCCCGCTTGGCGAAGGGAGAGGTACCGAGGGACAAAGGGCGGCCGCGGCCGGATACGCGGTCGGTTCTACCCTCTTGATTATGCCTCGCCAGGATCCGCCGAATGCCACGACGAGAAGGGCCCGGGCCGTGCCTCGAACGAGCCTCGCGTCCGTCTCGTGGCTCGCTCGATGATCGTTCCGACCCTACGCTCTCTCTCTCTCTCTCTCTCGAACCCTCGCGCTCCAACATATTTCCTCTCTTTACGTTTCTAAAATACACGCTGGACGTTCGAAAAGATTTTGACCACGCCCGCCGCCGGGAAAATTAGGAACGTCTGGATGGCAAAAGTTTGTTTCAAAAGAAACCGCGAAACTCCTTTAAACTCGATATTAGCCGCGAATACGGTTTTGCAGCCGCATTTATGATGCTTTCGGGAGGGAAAAAAAACTACGAGATATCTCGTAGTCGACGGTAAACCTGTTACAGTCGCGTTCTTGATACCTGGAAACTTAAAAGCGGTCGAGAGTTTATTCGATTTGGGATTAGGGTCGGTGCGCCAGATCGACGACGAAGGATACGGTGTCGAGGCGTGCTCGACGTAGGCCCACGGAGTGTTTAAACTCCGTGGATTTGCCCAACGTTCCAATCACCTTAACGACGACGGAAAATAAATCGGACGGTAGCTCTTCGAACGGCGAAACTCGAGAAGCACCAAAACGTAGTAGGGTAAACTCCAAAGGAGGCGGAAGGAATATTCGTAGAATACGAATAAAGGACCCGATCAACAGGTACGCGTAACTCCGAGAAATGTCGTACCACCGCAGGACGATACGTCGGTCTTGCTAAGCGCGAAAGTGGAGTCTATGTGAAAATTAAATTCATCTTTTCCATCGTGGCCGCTCATTAATACCGACATTCCCGTATCGCTCTTACACGAGTCTAACGATAAGTTCGTAAAACTGTTGGGCGATAATATTTGGATAAAAGTCCTCTCTTTCGTGGCGAGCGTGGAGAATCGAGTTTGACCGTAGGTACGCGGATTGCGTCGGGAGAAACGCCGAGGGTGGATGGAGAAGGTGGGTGCGGGGAAAGGCGGCCTCGTTCCATTCCCCGAGCCGTAGATTTTCATAATCCTCCATCCACCGTCTCGCGGAGAGTCCAGGGCTACTGCAGCCGTGAAAGCTCCTCGTGGGGTGGATTTCGACGAGGCTCACCCTCGATCCGGTATTGCTAATAAAGGCGAAATCCGCGGTTTAGAAAATGTAAAGAGGGCTGAAGATGAGAGAATAAAGATCGGTTTATCGTCCACGGGAGGCCAGTTTAATCGTCTATGCACGAAAAATGCCGATGTAACGATTTAACCGTATTATTCTTGAGCTTGGACGCAACAACTCGTTATTTCAGCGGAGTTTTCTGGGTCGATAATATCGATGGGAATAACGAGGAAGTTAGGGTAGAAAGATCACGGGGTAACCGACCTTTATGGGTCAAGGCCGATACGTAAGATTACGAGTAGAAAAGGATAGCGACGAATCGTACAGAGGGCTATCCTTTTCGGGCCAGGGACGTTTTTCTTTGGAAAAACATGGCCAGCCAGGTAGCGACGGTTCACTCTCCCCAAATTGATAACTCCGTAACGCTCTCGATACACCTCGAACGTAGTTTGGAGCACTGCCCGCGGGTACTTGGTAAGTTCACGAGCAACTTTTCCCCCTCCGTAATCTTCGGATTATTATGGTCCGATAATCACGCCTTAATTTCGGGGGGAATTTACGCGCGAAGACGAGCCGATTACCAGGACGAGGGAGGCGTCCTCGAAGGTTTTGGCCAGGAGGCACTCTCGGCCCGACGGTCTTAATTATGTAAGTCGGAAACCGGATATCTTCGTGTTTAAAATTGGCCGGATTAAAAAGTGAGGAACAGGCGCAGCGATATCCGGTTACCATAATTAAAACGGAAAAAGACTCGCGAGGACACGGCATTCGAGTCCGGAAAGCTCGGCTAAAGTTACGAATAAGAAGCAGCGCGTCAAGGGTACCGGCAGCGAGTCATCCTCGAAAGCCACGGATAGAAAAACCGGAAATAAAGCAAACTCGCGGAGACGGAGAAGAAGATTGCTTTATTATTCTCAAGGAGCAGACGTTTCGTACAAAGGCAATGAGATATTAAACGCTCGACCTCGAATAAGAGATGAAACGCGATTGTTTTTCCGTCTCCTTTATGACCTGCGAACGTCGTAAAATATTTTTTATCGGTTTGCGCCGGCATGATCTCCGACTTGCCCGCGACTTGTCGCTCCACATTTTGTACCGATCTAACGATATTCTATCGAGAGTGCAAAGTTCTGCGGCGAAAGCGTCGGCTGGGTACGCGTTCGAGCAGAGTCCAAGCGGATGGACCGGATCGGCGAATCGGAATTTGGATCGGCAAGTGGCCAGAACGCGTGAGCATAAGGTGCAGGAGCGACTGGAGGGTGGAAGGATCCAAAGGATAAGTCGGAACTGCTAATAGCGCCGGCAGTATCCGGGACGGCGGTTTCTGTTTGACTCGAGAAGCCGAAAGTGGAAGACGACGGTAAGGCGAAAGAACCGGCGGAAGAAAAAGGTCGCTTTATTATCCTCCAGCAGCAGACGTTCTGTATAAAGGCAATGAGATATTAAGCGCTCGACCTCCAGCTCGACGTAAGTAATGGTGACAAAAGTACCTTTGCCCGTACCAGCCACTCCCCGGCAACGCCGTCGGAGAAAAATATTTTTACGAGACAGACTCCCCGAGTCCTCTTCATGGCCGAATCGTTCATCTTCCTAATTGGGACGGCAAATACTCCAAGATACGAACCCAAAAGTTATCCGCGGATTTATATCGAGCTTCTATCCTTCATCGGCGAATAGTCGACGCACCTTTATTAACCCACTTATCGGCTTAACCGTCGGTTTGTCTCGACTCTACCCAACTATCGGCAAAGTCAAATCTGTAGGGGAATTCTGGAAGCAACGTCGGTACAATTTTCTCGACGTAGACCAGGTATAGCGATTGTATACGCGATACGTTGTGCGAAGTATAGTTGAGTCTACTTGTCGGACGAAATTTACCGATCGGAAGCGCGCAAACGTTTTTTGCGGATCGACGTTAGATTCGAATTTACGGCAAGGTACCGGTTTTCGTGGCATCGGGTCTTTCTCCAACGCGCGTTTAACACCTCGAATAAAAGTTCTTTACGTCATAGCGAACTCTTAACCGCGATACGTGTCGTAGGATTTATGCGAGCCACGTATGGCCTCTGACTAATTACGCTTTACGCCGTACCGCAGTCGCGAAGTAATCCTAAGTCCAACTTTGGATCCTTAATTAAGCGGCGCCTTTCCCGGAAGATCTCGGTATCGTAATGGCCGAGATAAAAATATTTCCGACCAGGAAGCTAATCCGAACTCTGAGCGTATTCGAGTTATCGCGGATGAACGCCGAGCAAAATTAAATTCTGCGTATAACTGCGGGAAACTTTCTTTATTCCTCTATCCCGGAATTTCTGGAATTTGAAATTGTCCGCATCTCCGCGAGACATCCTCTTTGCTCGCGACGAGAAGATCGTAATAGTGTTCGGCTAAGGGCAATTCGATGACTAGCGAGCGATATTCTCTCCATCGACGATTAATCTCGGACGCCCTCTACCTATCTCTACTTCTCCATTTTAAACATCGTATCGCGATAGACGGAAATTATAACTTTCCAGATTATTATTGGCTCCTAGTCGGTTTTGACAGCGAAGTAAATTATACCGAAAAGCCGTGAACGTTATCCGCTCATGAATGGCTGGTAAAGTGGCTATATACTTTCTTATAACGAACGTAGCCGCGGGCGCGCACGCGATACGAGTATCGTACTCCCGATCGTTTAGAATTCAGCTCGAACAGAAGGCCGCGAAGCGTGTCGGATAAAACATCGGCGGAGAGCACGTTCGCATCGGGAGATTGGAAATCGAGCTGCTCGACCGTAACGATACATTAGCGCGTCGATCCGCTCGTACGAAGCGCCTCCCAAACTTCAACCCTGGCGAAGAGCTTAAAGGCAAAGAGGCAAAGAGCCGACGGTGATTTTATATACCGAGACTTTTTCGCCGATTCGATCGCGGTCACGCTGCCTTCGAATATCGACGAGGAAGAGATCCCGCTCTATTTCTTCCTAGCTGCATGCGTTACATACCCAGAAATCGATGGCGATAGAGAAGCATTTCCACTCAAAGAAACATTTTCTCCTCTCTTCCGTCAATTTTGCCATCAACTCCCGAGACCGTTTAATCAAAAATCTATGATTTCGAGGTAAATTCCAGATCACTGGATTCGCCGCCATACTTTAACCCCTTTCCCATTTTTGTCACCTTTTATTTCCCAGATTGTTCGAATTCACTAGAGACGTTATTCAATCCGGGGACTATTCTTTTAAAGCGGATTATCTTGCAATCATTTTGCCAAATAGTACGCGCATTGCCTAGAAAATGATCCAAAGATCGCGCCATCGTATTCGCGAAGGGGCGTCGATGAACCGAGTACTTGGCAGAATTAAATCGAACCAGGAGCTAACATTCGTTTCGAAGAGGAACACGCTCTCTCGGGAGTAGGATGAAATGAAATGGAAAAACTTCATCGCGATCGAGCGGCCCGTTTATGATCTCACGGCCGGGGAGAATAGCGCCGCTTTATTTTCCAGCAGAACGACGGTTCGGGTGAATTCCACCGGCAGGCAAATGAATCTCCGCCAGCCGAGGTTTACTAACTGCGCGCGGCGGTAGGTAAACTGATTTAGTAAGGCGAAAGCTTACGATAGCGCGGCGAGAAGAGAGTTTAAACTTCTGCTACGGAGATTCGGGCTTCGATCCTATAATCGGTATATCAAAGTTGCCCAAAAAGGTGGTAAAAAGAATGCGCGTATGGAGGTTCGCACGAGTGTCCGTAACCTTTTCTCGAAACTCTGATTCTCGTATACTTCCACGCGATAGTACATATAATCGTACAATTACAAAAAGTAAATTACTTTGCACAATTTTTCTTCGACCGTTTACGCAGATTAGTCTCGCGATTAGCCGGAAGACGGCGGTTAAAATCACGATCCCGCTCGTCGTTGATACAGGCCGCCCAGGCACGTGCCGTAACAGCCCTCCTCTCCGAGAAGCTGAGCGACGCGTGTAAGAAGAAGGGGAGAAAGAGCATCGGAAGATGAAGTCGGTGGCACGGACCATCGGGCCGAGTTAAGATTCGCGTGCGTTGCCGGAGAGAAGTGGAGCCAATTAGCGGTTGTTAGAGTTGCAAATAACTTGGGGCCGCGTGCAGCTACGTAATGCAACGCCTCGGAGTTGCGCGCCGTTTGTTCGTGGAGAAGTTGTCGGTGAAGGGGGGGGGGCGGCGGGGGGGCAGGAAGAGAGCCGCCTCCTCTTCGCCCGGTAACTGACTGGGGCACGCGAAACATATTTCACTCTCTAATGGCCGACTTAGCATAATGTATGCCTCGGGCAGGGCCTCCAGACCGGCTCTGGCCCCCTTTTGCCGTTGCACCTTTGCCGAGTTCCACCCTCGAAGCCGCTCGCCGCGCCCCTCCAAATAGATACCCTCCGCGCTTCCGAACGATCGCCCTCCTTGCTTCCATCACCGTCATCTTCGCGGCCAGTTGAGCGAGCGCTCCTTCCTACGATCGTCGCGCGCCGATTGCCGGTTTCGAACTTCGTACCGGCCCGATCGTTTCACCGCCAATTTGTGGATTTCGCGGCACGTGGATGGATATAGGTGTACGACGAATCGGAAACTCGATTCGACCAATTCCCGACAATTTCTGCTCCGCAGATCCGGAGAAAGTTGTTGAAATACGCTTGGAAAAAATTCTCCGTCGTCTTTCGGCCGCCCCGTTTTTCAGAGCGACTCGGGCACGGTCGAAGGGAAAACGTCCGGCTGGACGATTAATATTTGGCGAGGGAAGGAGGCTGGTGCGAAACAGGAGGAATCCGAGGTCGGGTGTGGAATGAACTTCCAAGAGAGCGCTTTCGAATTCCAGGCCCGTCTGGCGAGCACTAAGTACCGGTATTTGTAAACGCTTTGTACACCGAGGTCAATGGATTCGATCGATCACAAGTGGGTTAAAGATTTCGGTAGTTCCGGTAGCCGTTCGGATATCTATTACGATCCCCTCCGATCGTTGGGATCCCGAGCCGGAGGTAGGGGCTAACGTGCTCGCTGGCTCGTGGCTCGCTGGCTCGTGGCTCGTGGCTCGTGGCTCGTGGATCGTCGAGACGGAATCCTCGGAATTGCCGAGCCATCGGGACCGAGTAATTTGTCGAGAAGCCAGCGGAGTAGTCGTAGGGCACTGCCGACGGGATTTAAACGGAGCCTGACCGCAAAAGGGAAATACCATGGTATCCGTTCGACCGATGAACCTCCACACGCTTCGCGAACGTCGACCAAGAACGGAATGGAGTTTATTTTGCCACTTGCCCGACGACGCACCGACTCTCTTGCCGAGAGCGAGCGGAGGATCCTCGTTAACCTCGAGTGGCAACTTGCATTAATTACGCGAGATCGACCTTCCTTCCGGACCGCGCGCGAATGTTTTCATCGAAGCGATAACGAGGATACTCGAGCTTTCGACCAAACCGATCCGAGCTACGTTTTTTTTCGTCCTTAAGATCGATGTACCGGAGTTCTCGAATATTCATCGTAGATTTCTACGGGACGTTCGGGTAAATATAACGAAATGGGTATCGGTATTTATCCGCCAAGATTCGATCGAGCGCGTCGTACGTCGCGCGGTTAGCCGCGTTTCGCTCATCGCGAGTTACTTTCGGCCATCTTCCGTGCAAAAAGTGCGTCGCTCGGATCACGATTGATGCAAAGGAAAACGCCATTTGGCCGTTTGGGCCAGATTATTGCGCTCCCTTCCCCCCCGTCCTCTCCCCCAGTCCCTTCCCAGCCGAAGCGGAGCATTCCAGGTTGGGATAAAGCCACGTGGGAGGGACGCGGGAGACTTGCACGGACGGGGATCAAGCCCGTCCTGGCTTCCTTACCCTCAAACTTGGCCGCCCAACGCAATCACACGATCGGGTAACTTCCCAATCTCGAGTTAACAGCGGGAGCTCCCCAACTTTCCGTCTTCGTTGCCCCTTCTCGTCCGGGCCCGTATCTCTTTTACCGGCCCTGCCCCTCGCCCTTTGCCCCATTTTCTTCCACCACCTCGGAGGAATTCCCCGTCGCGACCTCGAATGCCGCGACCCTCCTATCCTCCCTCAACGCGTACCTTTCGCCTTCGTCCGTGTCTCCCTTAAAGGAGCAACCCCTTTGTAGCGGGGCTGCGAGAAACGCAAGGCTCGGTCTCCGTACGCACGTCTCTACCCTGTGAGCGCTACGACGCTCGAGGGCGATTTACCGGAATGCTCCAAGAATCGATCGTCGATCGCGGTGTATTCGGATTCGGAAGAAAAATTAAATTTCTACCGAACGATCGCCACATCCGTCCCGACGCTCATCGAGACCCCCTTGATATTTGCGGAGGACGTAATAAACGAGGAATTCGTTGAAAGGCGAGCGGATAAAGGGTGGCGCGGTTGGAAACCAAAGTCCGTTACCGCTATTTCGTTTAAATTCGCATTTTCCGGGATACATCTTCGAGCGTCGCCCGGCCTCGGAGACGCATCGAAGGAAATAAACAATCGCGGAGGAGGAACGTAACCGATGGCTACACGATCGGCAACAATTTCGCGAATTCAATTTCCCCGGAAGACCACGAAAGTCGATTCTACGATATCGCCGGGAAATTGGCTCTCAATTGTCGGCACACGCCACGCGGTGGCCGATAAACCTGGCCGTGTGTGTGCCGTTCGCAAAAGTAGGGGGGTTGGGGGGGGGGGGCAAATTACCGCCATCGCCGACGATTTAAGTAACGATTTCCCCCTCGACGGGCCCGCATAAAGGAAAAAACAGGAGAGAGGCGAGGGCGCGGCGATAAAGAGAGCGAGGGGCGTGATTCGATTCTCGAAAATGCGAGAGTTTCCTCGCGGAACAGAGGCGACCGATGTTCCCGAGAGGAGAGAAATTTGGTTCCCCGGCACGGCTGGCGGTCTCCGGCAGTCGTAGAAATTTCCAAGGATCGCCCCGCGGGCTTCGAGGCAATTTCTCGTTGGCGCGGAGAGTCATCGGGGAGAATCCTTTGTCGCGGTAGACTCGGCTTTCCTATAAAATTCTGGGGGGCGGGGGCGGCGCGCAGGATCGATTCCTCGGCCGGGTACGTCGGCCTCGTGGATGCAATACGTATGCGTTGAACAATGTCGGCGGGGCCGGCAAGAAAGAAAGGACGTCCTTTCGGTAGCGGCGACTGAAAAAGGGACGGGTATTAGGAGCCGGGGGCCCTTTGTCCGGCGACTTCATTGTCCGTACGGTGAAAATATTCAGGAGGCACGACGATGAAAATCCGCCCCGTCCGGCGTTATGGGCCTTTTATATATCGGTCGATTAAAATATGAATTATTTATGGCGCCGTTACTTTTAGCGCCCCAGGAGGAGCTCGCGCGAGGTTGCGCGATCACGGTCAAAGGCGGCCCGCCTCCCGGCTCTATAAGGGCCACCTTCGATCGTCCCTCGAGCCGTCGACGTCTCGCCGAAGAGCGCGCCGAGCCGAAATATCCGATTGATCGGTGGCCGCGGCCGCGAAATACCGCGACTACCGGAGGCACGCGGCGGGTACGTTTCTCGAAGGGAGATGATGCGAAAAAAAAAAAAACTCTTTCCGGTAGACGGAAATGAACGCGAGTTGGTTGCGTAGTCTCTGACTCCGCGCAATGCCCGACATTCGGGAGCGAGCGTAGCGTCGGCGATGGAATATTCCGCGCGATTTATAAATAAAGATCGCTCGCGCTTTACGACACCGTGACTCCCGATCTTCGACCTCTCCGCGATCGTAACCGGAGTCGTAACGTTTCGAGCTCTTAGAGCCGCCGCGCTGCCTCCCTTTTCGGCCTCCGCGGCGCGAAACGCCGCCGTTTTCGGAGGCAAGTTTTCTCGTTATCGCGAGACGTCCTTCTCGTTCCTGCCGTTCAATTTGCCCTTTATGCATAAGGCATTACGCGGCGGACAACGGCCTCGACGTTGCCATCTTCTCCGCGGTCCCTGTCAGGACCATCTTCCATGACGGCCTCCCGCCAAGCCCGCTGATTTATAAGCACGCGCCTTTTTCCTTACTTTTACGCCTCTAAGGCCGACCTTCGTCTTCTCACGCTTCACCGAGCACGCTTCGTCCTTCGTTCCTTCGCCCGCCGGGCTGCCCGCTCGTTCTTCTTCCCTTTAACCGCGTAATATTATCCCGAAATGCAAAAACGGAGGGCAAACTGAGAATATTCCATCACGAAGCTGTCCACTCGACGGACGTCTTCCCCCGCCGCCATCGACTCTGCTCCTCTTTTTTCCCTTCGAACGAGCTTCTTTAGCCTCTGTCGTCCACAGCTCTGCCAACGTATCTCTCAACTTTTTACCCGTCCACCGATGCTTTCTCCCTGGTAAATGAATACTCCTATACGGAGCGTTGGTATAGACGGTAAAGAAGAGCCATCAAGGCGAAGAGCGCATTGACTAATTTTCCCTCATCGCGGCTGACGTCGGGCGTTTCTTTCTTTTTGGTAGCACTCCTGCGGTTTCTCGTGAGATTCTACGCCGTAGACTCTACGTATACCCCACGTTACACCGCTCTCTCCGTAAACACCGGTACGCGCTGAGCGATCGGAGATGGGTCAAGAGTCGCCGGCTTCCGGGAAAGTTGCGTTCCACGTTCGGCGGATGATCGTGCAATTTGGAAACGCGGAATACGCTGATGCGTGTGTCTGCATAACGGATAAGCGGCGATGCGGTGAATATGCAAACGAAGACGAATGTTTTCAGGATGGATTTGGGTGAAAGTGTATGCAGAGTATACGCGTAGGTCCAGAAATCACCGGACGTTTAGTACAATCGGCTAGTGGATGACTTCGTTTACGAATCGCGGTAAGCGCTTATCAAACGCGTCGTAATAAGTGCGATATTTATTTAACTCGCATATTCGTGTCCCAGTATCGAAGTAAAGTAGATGGTAAATACATCATTGAATAATCAAGTATCAAAAACCACGGTTTTCGTTCGACGTATTTGTTCGATCGCTTAATTTCCCGATCCAATTAATTCCGTACGAGTTTTTTAAAAACAAAATACGGTGGATGGTGGTCCACAGTAGCGATCGCCCTCGCCGCTACACGAATGCCGCAAGAGGAGCGAATCGAATCGGAAATTTTTTCCTCCAACAACCTAATCTAGCGATCGAATAAATATTTCCGAAAGCGAGCGAGCGTAGGATGATTTATGGAGGAAAAGCCAAGTCGGTTCTTGCCGGGGCGCGAACGTGCTCCGCGCGTCATCGGCCTTACCGAACGCGAAGACCTCGCCCCCTCGCGTCGTTGGGGATGCCGCTCGCGGAATAGGGGCGCGAAATGGATCTCACTTTTCTGGAGGAAATGGCTCCCCGGCGTGTCGCGGTGCCGGTGCCGGTGGGCCGCGCCACCCCGAAACGTGCCGAATAAAGAGTCCGCGACCGAGAGCTAAGGAGTTTACGCGCCAGAAAATGCTCGGAGGACGGAAGGCAAAGCCCTCCGTCTCGCCATTCGAAATCCTCTTCCGGCGTACGCACGGACGTGCTCTTTCGAAGACCGCGGAACGATGATTTTCCCGAGAAACGTAACGGTTTACTCCGGGTTTTACTTTATGCCGCCGCGAAATGCGCGCACACGTTTCCCTGGCTATTGGATTTCCATCCTGCCAGGTCGTGGTCGAGTGGGTAATAGACGGCTTGTTTCGCGAATCGTCGGTCAGGATTATTCGAGGAGCAGCGAGGTATCCGTTATAACGAACGGCTTATCGTATCGTAAAACACTTTAGGGCCACTAGATTTCGTCCGCCGGAATGTTGTACGAAAATCTCGGTAGAACGATTAATCGTCGCCCCTGGCCGGGGGATGCCGGAGAAAAAGTCTCGACGTCAAGACGATGGCCGGATCGACGCAACGTCCGGGGTATTCAAAGGCGCGCAGAGGGGTGAATATATCTCGCAAAAGTGGCAAAATATCGCGCATGGCTCTTGCCAGATTTTACCGCCCTCCGCTCCTCCGTCCCCCTCCCTCTCGGCCACTCCCGCTCATTTATTATGCGCACGTGCTATTTTCTTTCGAGCAACCCCCGGCCTCCCCGATAAAATCCTCGGAAGTAAGAGGAGGAGGAGGAGGAGGAGGAGGAGGAGGAGGAGGAGGGGGAGGCGGAGGAGGCAAAAACGACGTCGAAGCGCGTCCGTATTATGAAATTTCTTCCGTCGGCTAGAGGCCGGCAGCAATGATTCTACGCGGCCATTACTTCTTTATTAAAACATTCGTTTCGCATCAGCCATCTTTTTCCTCCGTTTCCTATATTATCCAAGCGGTCCGCCCCTCCGAGGGAAAGCCGCGAGAATCGCGGAGAAGGAACCGAACGGTGGCCATCGGAGGAGCGAAACGGCGGATAATTAAGGCCAATGGCTTATACGAAATTTGATTCGTACTGGCGCACCTCGGGAATGGGCCGCGTAACGCTTCTACGCCGGACACGGCGAGACCCAAAGGTATAAAAAGCGCCCTTCGGTTATCGGCCGCCATTCGGCGTATCCTCCGTTAACGTTCCCTCCGCCGCGATTACCACGCGACCCTTTCGAATATTCCCCAAATAATCGGGATCCTCGCTCGGCCGGATACCGCCTTACGGCGTCCGCAATGTGAAATTGTGGAACGGGCACGTTATTGTATTCTAACGAGCGGGTTAGAGCGCGGAGAGATCGGCCCGATGTTACCCAGCCGCGTATTTTGACGCCACCGCCATCAAAAATGGCCACGCCGCATATTGGTATTTGCACGGCTCTCGGTTCCCATTCCGGACCACCGGCGATGCCACGTCGAAATTACCTCGCGTTAATACCAATTTCCGACTCGACGTCCCCCTCCCCTCCCTCCTTCTTTCCATCTTCGCGAGGACGACGAGCGGTGCGATCGTGCAAGTCTGGAACTCGTCCTTAAACGCGCATTCCTCACAGCCCGAGATTACGATGTACGCGCGAATTATGGAAAGTACAGAGATACGAGCAATGCTCTAATTACGCCTTCCTCGAATACGGGGATAAATTTGTACTCGCTCCGTTCCTAAAGATCTTCGCCGTCCACGTCCTTGTCGCCGTATTTTAACGGGACCGATTTTCTCGTTAAATCTCCACGAGAAGCTCGCATCGTCCCTGATTTTTTTCCCACGCGACACGCCTACCATCGTCCGGATGCATCGATCTCCAAGTCCGACGACAGACGCTCCGCTGGAAGCGTTCGTGGCCGGTGGCGAAAGCGAGGCGAACGATGGCAAAAGCTCTCGGGCGATGATGGATCGCGATCCAGCGTGGAAAAAAATCCGGCTGAAAGATCCAGCATTCGCCTAGACGAGGATGTATCCACGGTCGCATTGCCCAGGGCATTTCCGCGTCTCCTCGATTCCTCTCCCTTTGGCTCGGTCGGCATTGCTGCAAAGAGGCCGGAAAATAGGAACGTATCGTGCGTACCGGAGAATATAGTGTCACGTTCGAGACTGAAAAATCCCGGCAGAAGTTGTTATGTCACGCGCTGCATGCGCGTTCCTTTATCACGTTCGTCTTGCCTTCGTGCTATTCGTGCGCGAATATCGTTTCTCCATCGTTGGACGGGAGGTTGCATTTCCGAACTCGTTATTCGAGTCTAGATCGATTTCGTCCGCTCTCTCCTTCGATCCCAGCTCCGTTGGGCTTTGGCGACGCGATTAACGACGATGCGCGATTCTCTCACGGATTTACTCGAGACCACATCGTCGTTTGGAAAATCGTGAAACGTGAAAAATTCTCGATATCTTAATACGAATTACGACGTATCGCGGACATATACACGCCGAGATATCTTCGCTCGAAAAGCGAGAGAAAAACCATTCTGCGTTAGCTTTCGTACGGCACAAAAGGTCGTGCCGATCAAAGGCTGGATATTCCTTGGGAAGCGCAAAGGGATCTTTCTTTAACAAACTTGGTATATTAACGGGAAATAAACGTCGGTTTTTTCTAAGTGCCTTTCAACTCGGTCGTCGGTCGCCTTTGATTAAGCGCCAGGGAACCTTTACAAAAGCAGCGGCCATTATAGGAAAGCGGAAGGGATATTTGCTATGGCGAAAGAAATCTTCGTGATTCAACGTCGAATGAAAGGTATTGTGCGCTACGTATTACCTCGATCAAAAGACCGTCTTTCGTTGAACTTCGATACTTCTGCCGAGCGTGCATATTTGATTATTAGCCAGCTCACGATCATCGTCGCTTCGAGGAACGGGAGCTCGGGAAATTTTCGACGTTTAAGTTTGAACGCGAGGAAAGATTCGATATGGATAAGGCGACGGCTCGTCAGAAATCTGGTGCGGTTAATGGCCGACCTGGCGGTAGTCGTACTTCTTTACCGGGTAATAAAGCTCGGTGTTGAAATTAGCCGGACGCGACGTAACGTAGCGTAGGAGCCGGCATTGTGTAGATTTACCTGGAGAGCCACGTAACGTACGCGCGCTCGCGACGGTTTGGTGCGTGACGAGGGTGGCGCGAAGTAGACGTTAATGGGGGGATTGAAACAGGAGTACGGTTGCTAATCGGCCGGGTTTGCGCCAAGTTTACATTGACGCCACGGCAAAATACGAGTAAAAAGAAAAGGGTACAATAAGAGCGCTCGAAGCTTTCGATCCCTCCTTCATTATGAACCACGTACACGATCGCTCGGTGTATGTTTTAGTTCGCGTTTGAAAGTACTTCGCAGTTTAATCTCGATCCTCGATTCCTCCGTGCACCGATTTACGATGCGGACACCGATTGCGAAGAACTCAATAATGCATCCCATTTATCAGTGGTTAATCGTTGAATTTCAAAATTGCAAAAGATACATATTTTGTACGTACACACGCGTGTAATAAGTAACGCGCAAATTATTGGGATAACGCGAACGCTCGAAGCGTACGCGCATACGTTCTGAATATTGAACATTGTTGATATTAACGCTGGCACTCTTGATGCAATTAACGGCCGTTGGGTCATAAAATATTGGCATTGTGTACTGCAGGAAAACGCGCGTTTAACGGCGCGTGTCGCGAAGCAACGGGATCGCGCGCCGACCCAGCTCCGGTCCGCGTAACGCCAATGCGAGTCAAAGACTACTTTATTCCTTAACCTTTACCCCTGATTATTTTATTTCCCTAGCCGTGCACGGTTTTCCACGAGGCAACAATAGCCCCGCCGCGCACATTGTTCCGCGAGCGTTTCGAATTATGTGCCCGACGTGTCAACGGATTCCGCTTGGAAAACTTTCTTCCGCTCGTCGCGCGTCGGCAGGGGCGTTGAGACGTTCCCCTCGAAGGGGAAAAAAAAGGGCAGGGGCAAAGAAACTCGCGCGAAGGAACTTTCGAGATTGATCGATACGCAACGTTTCGTCGAATCGCCGAAAAGGATTTTTTTTCCCCTCACCCCGTACCACTCTCACCGCAATGATTTATTGGCCCGCCTCCCTTTAATGTTGGCCCTCATTGTACCGATAGAGGCCGATGTTTCATTTATGGCGGCTTATTTATACGAATAAGTAACGGGTTTGCGATAAGGGGGTAAAATTACGAGCCACTTCTAACCTGGCGTATCGAGCTACACACCGGTATACTCGGACCACCTCTGGCCCGGACCGACTTTTATCGGCCGTGGACCGTATCTCGAAACTCTTCGGTATATCCCATTGTAACCAAAAGTAATATTCCTACGATGATCGTTGCGATTTGGCGGGCACCAGGTATGGTACGTGAACCGCGGAAAATTATTTAACCAAGGTATATTATTTCGTTACTTCCATTACACCCGGTTTGCTTCGAAATTACGGGGTTGTTGCGGGTAGACTCAGCGTATCTCCGTGCGCGAAAGCCACGTCAATTACCGGTCGTAGTCCGATCTTCTGCCTGTAAATACCCTCGTAACGACGACCACTCGCTCCGCGGAGAGTCGTTTACCGCGGCATCGGCATTCGCGTGCTCGCCCGAGCTGGAGATTGCCATCGTCGCCGAAGCTGAAGCGCGGATGTGGACACGCTCGGAGATCCCACGGAGAAGGTAGAAACGAGTGTAGTTCGCAAATTCGACGTGGGTGGAGAATCACGAATGTTCCCCGGCACAGATTTTTCCTTCGACGCTCTTCGCGCCAACTTGGCGTTGCCCTTTTACTTGATTTTCGGCATCGATCGGTAGCCTCTTTCAGATCCTAGACGCCCAGTTATATATACGAAATTGATATCGCTCGTTTTATTATCGGTATCCATTGGTGTCGACGTAAAACACGTCGGATCGTGAAAACGACGAGTGGAACGAAGGATCGATGAGTGATGGGCAGGAATGGAAGCCGCATCAACCGCGTGCAACTTCCAGTCTTTATTCGTTAAATCACCGTAGTTCCCGAATCCGGTGTTCTCGCACCTAACGGGAGGCCGTGATTACCGGGAGGAGCGTCGCGATTCGCGGAGATGCCATCCAAAATGCAGGATCGATCGCCGCGAGGAATTGGGTTGTCGACGTGACGATGATGACGACGTCGACGGCGAGCGGAGAGAAAGATAAGGAGGATGAGCGACGAAAGTCGATTCTCCTCCACCGGCAGGTCCATCTCCTTCCTTCCCAACCTACGCGAAGTCCTCCGTCCTCCTCTCTCCGCGGTCTTTGGCCCGCGGCCCACGCCTCCTCCCGCCTCCTCCCGCCTCCTCCTGCCCATCCCGCACCCTCCCAGAGGGGCTTTCCTCGAAGATTAATAACGCCACGCCGCTCCTCGCATAAAACTCTCTTTAATCTGGACCAACGGGAGCGCGGCGAAACGCGTGTATATTGCACCTGCCCCCCCCCCCGCTCTCTCTCTCTCTCTCTCTCTCTCTCTCTCTCTCTCTTCGTTCGCACGTGTATGTGTGCGTGTGCGTTGGTACGTCTCCGAGTCTTCCGCGGATGCCCTTGGAAACTCATAGCCGGTGAAAGCCGAGAAGGCGCTTTTAAGGATCGCCATGCGTCCCTGATGAGACCTCGATCTCAATGTCCCGGAAGCGAGGGAGTCTCTTTCAATTTGGAGGATCGCGGAGGCGTATCGACCATTCGGACGGAGCTTTCCACGAATCGCTTTCGCGATGGGAAAGAGAGATCGGAGACGCGGATCTCGGGGAGACAGCGTGGCGGGAGTGTCCGCGGAATGGTTGTGCGCGTAGCCGCCGATGGAAAAGGTATTCTCGCCTAAAGCCTCGATCGAAACTGTTTCGTCGCCTATTTTAAGGTCGTCGGCTTTGCCCCGACGCTCGGAAGAGGAAAATAGCTACGGACGAAAATCGCCCTTGTATTTCTCCCGCAGAGCTGCGCTCTGGGATTTAATGAATTCGTAATTATAATCCGTCGCGAAAGGTCGAGGGAGTTCCGGTAAACACGGCCGCGAAAATGCATTTCCCTCCTTGTTATTTCAGAATTTCTATATTACGCGGGGATTACGAAGGTGGCCCGCTAAGTCTCGTTTCAATATTTACGTTCTTATTCTTCCGTTTCGCCGTCCCGAACCTTGATTTAACCGCAAAGTGGCCGAGCCGTGCGCCTGACCGCCGGCGAAACGATTCGCCCAACCTTCTTGGACCTTTTTAAATTTTTGAATCCTTCTCGTCCACGGCGACCTATCGATTTCACCCTGCGGGAGAATTCGGGCGTCCTTTGGTTCTCCGCATGGCCGGCCGAATCCTTCGTCCTTGTCATTGGCGGAGCTATCGACCGTGGCAGAATGGTCAGAATGCAGGGTCCTTCCTGGCCAGGAATACCAAGAGGAGCCAGATACTGACGTTTCATTAAGACGACAAAGGCTCGTTCCGCTCTCTATATACGTGTCCATCCTGGTTTACGGTATCCCCTTGATCGTATCCTGGCGGATTCGAGAGCATACAGGGTGGCGGGCGCAGCTTTCCCGAGGCTGCGGGAGCTAATTGTGGTTCGACTGCTAATGAGACATTGTGCGAGCTTTGTTTAACCGGCTGTAATTCCCCGTCAATCGCAAACTTCCATTAATAATAATCGAAAGCGTGCTAAATTGCCACCTTCCTGCGCAAATAATTTGGTCGACATCAAGGACGGCTCTCTCTGCCCGGCTTTCTCGATGATACGATTGCGGAACACGATCGTCGAACGCGGAGATCGAATCTAGGGTAGTGCCCGAAAATGCGGAACTTGAGTTTATGCGCGGGATACCGAACGTTACATTCTAACCATCGCTTACATTTTAGCAAGCGATACACGCGTGCGTAGTTTCGGTGCTTAGGATTCGTCGTTGAGTGGTGGGTATCGGCTTAATACCAGACATAACCATCCAACCCGCGAATCGAAAACGTTTAATATTCCATGCTGTCGGGCAGGAAACGGTCTTGACTATTTCAAATAGCAGCCCGCGTTTCGACTCGCGCACTTGTCACACCTCGGGGCTCATTCGTCGCGGCGATTGTTCGGCGCTTAGGAGACGAGGAAGGTTTGCGCGAGCATCAAATTCCTTCGCTTCCCGCTGAACGAGACACCGTGTAGAGGCTGACGTGCGATGGCCAATGATAACCGGAGTTGTGGTCGCCAATACGACGCTCGTCTCCTATTATTCAACGTTCGCACGACTCGCCTGCTTGCACCCAATTTCGTCCGACCGAGGCTGGACTACCAAAGCGCCAGCTTTGGCGCTGGTCGCGACTGGAACTTCGATGGGAGATTGGGTCACTTACACTTTTGCGCTCCGGCACTGGTTGCCACGGGACCGATACGTTCCGTCGCGGTTCACGATTTTGGGCGTCACTCGGCCCGAAAGATAATAACTTCTGGTCGAACTTTCCCGAAATTTCACCATCGCCTCGTTGCACCCAAAGTTCGAGCGACTGGCACGCTTATATCCAAGCCCAGCGGCGAAAAAGGGAGACAAATCTCGATCCGGGCTACGACAATGAGCGTTCCTAGAAATAATCCGAGCGCGAGTAATCGGAGAAAGTGCGTCACGGGGGCCCCTTTGAAAGGAATGCGGAATACCGGTTGCACGAAATAATGATTTCTATCGAGTAATCCTTTTGTCGTACGACCATTCCTCAAAGTACGACGTCCTCCGCACAAACCTCTTTATCCAACGAGAGTTCTCGTACACTCGGGAATCTCGGGGACAAACCGAAATATATAAGTAAAAGCCCGTACGAGCTCCGGAGTACTTCTAAAATCCTTGCTAACGTTCGCCGTTTTCACGGTTCGGCCGAGATGGGTCATTTTAATCCTGCAACGGTATCTCACGAGTACACGAGTATCGGACGGAATCGAGATGGAGCTTTCGAGAAAAGAAGCCATTAGCGGAATTGGAGAGGTTATCGCGCGTTCAGCAGGGGCATTTTCTTCTCGCTCCATTCCTTCGTTGCCTTTGCCTTCCGCGTGGCCATGCCAAGGAGATACGGAACGTCTCAGGCCGGACACGCACGCTCGCTTACCGCGAGCAGCGTTTTCGCCAATGCACTTCTATCCGCAACGAATCGGCGGTCCTACTCCCAGCATCCGCTCAGGGCTAATTCTTTCGAAAAGTCTTCAGGCGCGTACCTCGTCCCACGCTAAAAATACGGAGAGGGCACGGTACGAACGGAACGATGGTACGGTCAATATTTTTCTTCGAAGCGGCCCAGCGAAGGTGGGATCGATCGATCGCGGCGCCGGTAGGGCTGACGATGACAAAACCGCGCGCGACGTAACGCGCGGGACTTGACCCTCTTTCCCTCTATCGAACACCCTCTGTCATCTGCCGGAAATGAATCGCCGATGATCCTAATAAAGGCGCGAGGCCGTCGAGAGTAAGCGGCATTAAAGCGCGCGCGCGCGCGCGCTTCGCCATTCGCACAGCCGAGGAACAAAGCGCCACGCCCGAGGAGCGCTCGTTATCGACAGCGCGATCCGCGCTCCGGGCGAATGAGCGCAGACCCGAGCAATTTTCACTCGACGGTTATAGCACCTGTCCTCGCGCCTCCGCCCCCTTCCCCCGGGCTCCTCTTCGTTTCCGACTACGACGTTTCTTCGCGGAAACGGCCGAACACGGCCGCGCACTCCTCTCGGGGGAGGTGTGGCGATCGGAAGCGAACGATGCTTGAACGCTTGCCAAGGGTGCCTGGCAAGCCTCGAATCGGCCATGGATTTGAAAGAACGGGGTTTAATCCGAAATAACGTGGCGCGCAAATCCTGAAATTCCAGGTTTCCAGGAGTTGGCCATCGTTGCCAAATTCGTCGGTTCCGCGAAATACGCAGGGCAGGGCCTGGATAATGACGGATCCGCGCGAAACAATAGCGCCGGGCGCGGTGCGAACGGCAGCCGGTCTAGGGACGATATTTTATTTCTGCCTCGGCAACACTGACACCCGGCTAATATTTTTCAAGCATGGTCGAGCAGCCAGCGGGGCCGTTTATCGAGCGCTCCTGACACGTGAAATCCATCGGTGCGCCGCGCCTTCTTCCCTCGCGCGAGAAACCGTCCGCGCGCCCTTCCGCAAACCGCTTTCTCACTTTTGTAAAATTACAAAATAAAGAAACGGCCTGTCTGCCGCTGACGTCGAGATTTCTATTTCGGCGTGCAGAGAGAGGGCGAGAGAGGGCGCGAGAGGGCGAGGGGGGGGGGGGGGGAGTTCGTAGTTGGGCCGAGGGAGAAGCGTGTTAATGGCAGCAGGGGCTTTCGGACCGGCGGAAGATGGAGCGTTTCCAAAATCCCCCGGAGGTTGAAGCCCCTACCGCCGATAAACAATTTTCCGCGGCGGCCGGACGGGCATTCGGCCCGCTGTCTCTCCTTCTCGTCCGGACCCTCGTCAAAGCCGAAGAATGTCCATCGGCCCTCGAGCCGTCCTCGGAATAAATCCTCGTGACAAAAGAGAAACAGGCGCGATCTTTGCGGTATACTTTCGGCCCTCTCGGTCGCCTCGTGGAATTGAATTTGCCTCCAGGAACTCCGCGCGCCTCCTCGGCCCGCCAGAGCCCTCGTCCGCGCACTCGCTGCGCCGCCAATCGTCTTTCGTCCATTGGAATCGCGACCGCGACACTTTTCTTCCGGATTTTGTACGTATATATCTTGGAATTTTTATGCGGCACTTAAGGTGGAAGATTAATGGAAACACCGAGGAGAGCTCGAGGAAACTTTGATCAGCAAGTTTGAAGGAAGTTTCGCAGGTTTTTATCAGGAACGCTTCCGGAGATCGGTGAATAAATAAATTCCTTTTTAGTACCGGTATGCGCGACGCCCCGAGTCTCGACGGGGGAGGGGGTCGAATCGAGCCACGGTGGATCGACACGCCGGAGATAGCGGGTCTCGCGAAAAAGGGCTCTCGTCGTCGCGTTAAAAAAAAAAAAACGATCGGTCGAGTATTCGCTTAATCGTCGGGAAAGTTGGCGGAACGGAGGCCGAGCGCGAGGCAGAGAAATATACGAGTCGCATATTCTTAGAGCGTTATCGAGGCCGTAACTCTCTTTACGTTCCTTCGCGAAGGTCACCGTATTTTCCGAAAGGTCGGACGCGCAGGCCGCACCATTTCCTCGTCTCCGCGACGGCGGTGCCTCCTCGAGCGAATAAACAACGATATTTGCCCCACTCGGGATTTATCCTGGACGACGAAGGTAGGGAAAGTCGGAGGTAGGCGTAGTCGGTTCGACCGAGAGGTCCGAGGGATTTTCCAGGAGAGACAGGAGCGTCGCGGCAACCGCAACCTCGTGGCCGCCACCGTCTCGCGAGCCGTTATCGCATTTTACGGGTCGGGTCATCGCGAACGGTAATGGGCAGGGCCATAATTTTATTTTGAGGTCGCTTTAAAAATAGCCCGCGCAAGGTGAACCGGGGGAAAAGCGTGCTCGACCCGGCTCGTAAGTCTGGTTTAACCCTCGAGCGAGCGGCGTACACGAGCCAGGTTGCGGGCCGCCGTCGGGTTTTCGCGGCCATTGAATCCATCGCGGGTGGCAATATCGTAAAGAGGGTACGCGTCACCTCCGCGGGATTTTTCAGGAAAGGTCGCAGGGCTTAGGCCTCCTTCACGGCCCGTCGAACCTCCGGCCCTCCCCGCGCGAATCTTATCTACGCGCCGCAGGCGAGCTCCTTATTTCCCCGGTATCGAGCCACCCGCGATCGACCTCCTTTAAGACCGTCGGGCCCGTCTATCGGCTCCCACGTTTCATTTCATCAGCCCGATCCGGACTTTCGCCGCCTTCCTTCCCTCTCTTCGCGGCACACGCGCGGGGACACCCGCCGTACCCACCTACGTCTCTCTCGCCTCTCTCGCCTCTCTCTTCCTCGCCCACTTTTCCGCCTCTCCCTTCGCCTCGGCTCGCCTTCCCTATTCTCCGGGCGATCATCGCCAGGTCCAAAAGCCTCCTTACACCGACTTTCAGCTCCCCTCCTCCTCCCCCCTTCCCTTTTCTCTCTCTCTCTCTCTCTCTCTCTCTCCTTCCCTCTACATCCCTTCCTCCCACGACCGTCTTCTCATCGGCCGTTTGCTCCGCTGGAGCGTCCCACTCGACAATGGAAGGTAGAATCGAGACTCGGCTTCGACCCTCGATCAACAATGCCTTACCTCGGCCCTCCGGGGCCGGATATATACGTTATATTCCCCAACGGCTCCTTATATACGCCGCGGTATAGAAAAGACGCTGGCATCATCGTCGATTTCAGGAGCCACCGTTAGACTCCCTTCGGGGTGGAAACGACTGGAATCGGTGGGGGGCCCGAGACTGGATTGGAAGAATCATCGCCGAGGGAGACCGAAAGGGGTGGATAAGGACGAACCGGGAAAAGCTTTGAGCAATCATATGCGATACCCTCTTACCCCTCCCCCCCCCTCCTCCTCCTCATCCCACCCTCTCATCCCCAGCCCCTTCCGCCTGGCATCTCGTTCGCAATTTAAGGTCCCGCCACCGGAGAAATGGGATTCGTCCGATTTATTCCTGCTTCGGGACGGGGAAACGAGCGTGCGGCGATGCCTTTTCATCCGGATGACTTCAATGAGATTGCGCGACGATGCCGCTCCGCCGACTTTCGGCAGTGTACTCCACTCTACCTCCAATAATGACGCTCCGTCTCAGACCTTCGGTGCTTCCCCCTTCTTAGACCGCGATGAGACTCGCGACTACTCGGGGCGAGTGCGGATCGCCGATCCGATCGGTGACAACGATGATCCGGCTTTCTTTCCGGCCTTCCACGAGGTCCTTTCCGTAAGGTCCGATGTGTAAGGGAGTACGAGCGATTTACATCGTTCGGTGTCTTGGTCGCTCGATGCGAGTACTTTGTACGAGAACAGCGCCAGATTCGAATCTTGCCGAATTTTTATTAACGTACGGACAAAAGATGCTCCGCGCGTTTCGTTCCGTCGTACGAGTCTCCGAAATAATTTCGCGCGATTTCCGCGGTCCGAGGTGCGATCTCCCGGAGAAGCGCGGAGGCGCATCGCGGCGGTTCTTATCGCCGCCTCGATGCCGAAGCGAGATCATAATTCCGTCCCGCCAAGGAGGATTTTACGTCTATTCATTTCGCCGTTCCCGTACGCGCCGCCTCACGGTTTTAACTCCGCGAGTAATTTTCCCAGCCCGTGCGCCGCGCCCGTTAACAAAGTGGGATATTCCTCGCGCGAGATGCCGGAATAACGTGACTTCATTTACGAGGTGCAAATCGCGAGTAAATTCGGCGTAGGGGTAGAGGGGTGGAGGGCCGGGGGGTGGGAGGGCGATCGTTATCGCTCCGCCGAATAGGAGCGCGTATTAGAATTTCGTCGGCGGAGCCGGCCACGAATAATATTAGCAGTGCCGACCGTATGGCGCTCCGCGATTTACATTCAGATTGCGGCCAGCGCGGGCGACAGGATGCAACCTTTATCAGCCCTAATCGTACTCCAGCTTCCCACCCTGTGGATTCTCTATTTTTCTTCCCGACAGCCTCCGTATTACGTTCTTAGCTCCCTCGAGTAAATAATGGCCTCCGGGCTCCTTATCTCCGCCGGTCGGAGCCACGCACGAATTTAATAACCGCGGCCCTTCGACCCTCCTTCCTCCATTCTGCGCCATTTTTTCTTTTCGCTTTTTCCACAGTGCTGGGCTTTTGAGCGTCGAACGAGCCGGAGGATTATCCTTCCTCGATATATTTATCTTTCCAGCCACGTCGACGCGAAAGGTTCGCGGCGCGCTCCTTCGAGGCTCCCGCATTTGTCCGCCGATATGTCCGTACGCGTTTGTCTCGAATTTCCACCACTGGCCGTGCCTAGCCGTGATCCCAAGGCCGAAAGGGAGGACCGGACGCGTAAGGTGGTACGGAGGTTTAGCGAAAGAATCTTTCGTCGTCGATCGACGATGCGTCTCCTCCGTTCGAGGAGGCGGAGATGGAATCGCGCATCTTTTCGAGAACATCGCGTTACGTTATTCTGGCTCGCTCGACGAGTCCGCGATCTCCCGACAATCCGAGATTCGCGAGCCGATATGATTTCCAAGGCGTTCGAAAGATCGATTCGAAATACTTTGTATCTTCTGTAAGTAGGCGTATCATCCGTCTCCTTTTGAGGCGATTCAGCTCTGGCGTAGAGGATTTCAAGAGGGTGTTTCTCAACGTCACCATCGAACGAACCCAAATCAGCCTCGACGAGAAATATAAACGGCGGATCGAACCCGTAGAATAGCTCCTAGCGACGGCCGTATCTCGAGCATGATTTTTCTTCGTCCGTAATACGAGCCACGGCGCGGTAGCAGCCGTGCATATTAAATGTCCCATTGTACATTAATTTTCCCCGGCAAGAACGCAGACGAGTGTACGGCGAGCGGTCGAACATAATGGAATAGAATATAAAGTTTTGCGTAATTCCATCGTTTCTGGCGGCCGAGCGGGGCAAAATGTAATTACCCAGCCAATCTTTCACCATCGTCCGAAAGTTGGCGAATACGATAATCACGGAAATAAATCTGGGTTCGCGCTACGACTTTAACCGTTTCATTCGGAGCGACTCGATTATTTCTCAACATACCGCATCGGCCTTAATTTCGTCCGATGAAAATGCAAAGGCGGCAACGAGATAAAACCTTCGTCGCTCCGTCCTCCGCGAATTTACGCACGTATTTATGCATTGCACGAAATGTAATGCGCGTCACGCGATACTGCTGGCCGTTTACAAACGAACATCGCCTTCCTCGCGTCTCCTCTTCCACATCGCTACCCCTCGGCTCCGCCATCCTTGCCTCTCCACGATCCTATCTTTCCGCCTATCGGAGACGCCCTCGAGAGCCGATCGCGTATCTCGAAGTATAACTCGAGCATAAGCTTAGGCGCGCACCGGTCGGCCAGAAGGAATAAACTTGGTTCGAACGGCAAAGGGTTAAGCGTATACGAGCTCTTATCCGGTCTTTACGGAGTCACGAGCATGGCGCGCAGTTTATTTCTCTCGTACGCCCGATGCCGAAGCTCCCGCGCCTCTCGGGCGTCCGTTACAAATCTCCGGAGAAGGTAGGAGCGCCTTTGGGTGGCGCGGCGGTGATAAAAATGCGGGAAATAAAATCGCTATTTGTCCGGTAGGAGTCCTACCGCCTGGAAGTCCCTCGATTATATCTATAATGCCGGTGCCGCATCCCCCGGACGCGTATTGGGAATCGATCCGGGATACACTCGCGTCGGTACGCAGGGATTTCTGCCGGGGACGCGTATTTTCTTCGGCGCGGATCGCGGGAGCATTTTTCAACGTCACAGTCGTCGGTCTATCGCCACGGAATATACGCGTCGTTGTTATACCAGACTCGCGGAATCGACTGCAGCTGCGGCTGCACTTCGAGCGTGGCACGATTGAATACAAAACGGAGCGCGGATGATTTGACAGCGGCAAGGGGTAGCCGGGGGAGGGGCTTCGGGGAGGGAGAGCACGACGGAGGAGAAGCAGCGGAGATTGGCATAAAGAGCCCCAGGGCTTTCGGATGCACCGTCACGATAACCCTTCTCGCACCTCGCCCACACCTCCTTTCCTCCTCCCCCCCCCCGCCCCCCGGCCCACCTTCCGGCCTTGCCGCCCGTGAAACGCGAGAGAGAGAGAGAGAGAGAGAGAGAGAGAGCCGGCTGAAAGACGCGAAGGGGTGGGCGGATATTTTTCACCGGCACCGTCGAACCCTCCACCTGCTCCAATAAAGCATACGATATCGGCTCGGGATATCGGTTTCGACGTTTAGCCCGCCTTTTGCCTTCCGTCTCTCGTCCTTCTACGCGCACGAACGTCGACGCCTCTCTCCGCGCACCCCCGAGCCCAGCCCCCCTTTTCTCTCCCCCGACCATCCGTCTCTGTCACCCGCAAAAACCATGCCGCGCTGCGGCCCTCGCGGACATCCATCGGCCGGTTTAAAACCCACCGGCCTCTACTCTGGAACCGCGGGCAGAAGCGACGCGACGCGATGAACGATATCGAAAATCAGACCTACCGGGCGCGCCCATGCCGTTTCACTCGGCGTTCCGCGTATCCTGCCCTTTACGAGTCTCCGCCGGAGTGGATGATCTCGGTCCTGGTTATACTACCATTCGATCTTCCCTCGCGACGCGACTCCTTCCTCGGTAGTTCGCCCTATTAAGAAGGCGGGCCTTTCGATGAAAGGAAAAACGGCCTCCGAGAGATCGGACCATCGTAAGGAATACGATGGTATAGCTTTCGAACTGCCACCATCGCGGCCTTGCGACTACGCGGCATTTTCGTGGACAAAACCGGCTATGCTGGATGGATACGCGTATTAACGACGTCGCCCCTCGGGACAAAATGGGCCGCGGTGCATCGGTGGAAGGTCAATCGGATGTACATATTTTGACCTGGATCGTTCTTCCCCCGGGCGACCGGGTCGGAGACGTCGAGGGACGGAGGATGGAGCTGGGAGTAGTATTTTTGCTCCCGTCGGTTATCGGATATCGCTAATTATGTATCGCTTGATTTAACGTTGCCACGGGCGCAGAGCGGTTTCCACGCCATTTTCGGGACATCGCGAACCAGGATACCGAAAAGCGCGTAAAGGTTATTTTGCACGTATTATACGATTCGTCCCCGGTAAACCGACGAATAAACGGCCGGTAAACAGACGAATAGGATAGTATGAAATTTGATTTAAAATTAATTTCAATCTACGATTTGAAATTTCCATCGGGCGGATGCTGCTCATTGTACGTTGCGCGCGCGCTGTGGAGATTCGTTAAAAATTTATTCAAAACTTTGGCCCGATACGTTTTACCGCATTTACCTACTGTAACGAGGTAATATAAAATACTCTGTATTTATATCCATTATCGACCGCCGACGCGCGATAACTCGTGCATAATGGCGCGCGGCTGGTACTCTCGATCGGCCGCGAGCTCCATCCTTCGATTAACGAGAACTCGTCGTTCCTGCTTTCGCTCGATGACGCTCGAGGTTTCTATACGCCAAAGGGCGCATTGAGAAGCGGCTCTTTGATCGGAAGAAATGTCGTCGATCCTCCTTAATGGTAGAGTCGAAACTCGGTGAGCTCTTCCGCGAGGGGAAGAAGAATTGGTCGGTGTGACGGACGTTCACGGACCTACCCGCAATTGGCCGACGGCGGCCGCGAAGAGGGTGGCCGAAAATCGATATTCCTTCCCCGAGCTTTCGATCTTGGACATAAGAGAATTCGCTAATCCGGCTAATCCCCGGATCGTGAGTCACACTGGGGGCGGGGAGGGGGGGGGGGCTAGCCGAGGTGGACGAAAGGCGAGGAAGGCGAGAAAGGCGACGGTAGAGAGATACGAAGGACGAGCAGCGTCGAGACGAGCCGGATGGCGTAGCTATTCAAACTATTCGCGTTGCAAGGAATTTCCTGCAGCCGGCAGCCCCGTATAGAGTCCGAGATCCTGGACTTTGGAAAGGTGGAGTTGTGGAGGCGTTGAGGGTGGGGGTGGGCGGAAGGGGGTCTGGGAGCGCCTATACCGTTCATTCGTGCCATAGTTTCCCGATGTAACCGCGATCGAACGCGCCTTCACCCTGCTCTTCCTTCTGCCACCCTCTTCGGGGCGCATTGTGGCTCCTACAATTTGTCTTCGCGTCGATGAATGGGATTACGTAGCCCCGGGCCACCCTCGGTGCGATTAAGGGATAGGGCAGCGGGCAGCGGCCACGGATACGATACCTGACCCTTCAGGGTTATGGAGACGCGTGCCGTCTCGTTGGTCTTTCGTAAACGAGCCGCTTCGTATTTTATCGGGAAGTATACCGGACGGATCCATTCGTTGCACCGGCCCGTGGAAAATCAACGTGTAGCTCCTGAACCATTGTCCGAGCGAACAAAGATAATTGCCCAAAAAAAGCGCGATTATGATTTATGTATGATTTATCGTATGCTCTTGAAAAAAAACCCAAACTTTTCGATGAGTGGAACATAATGGAAATTATGGAAGCGTCGTGGTATACCTCGTCCGTCCTCATTTCCCATTTCTACGAGGTCGGACAAATACGGGTATGTACCCAGGACTGGGAATTTCTACGAAAGGATCTATGTCTACGTTACGGTATCGTGGCTCGAGACCCATCGAGAGTAGATTATGGACGGTAACGCGTTCTTAGAACAGAGATATCGCGTGTCTGTTCGACGGAAAAATAGCGTTGTATTACGTTCATAGGACCGAGGTAAAAGTTTGATGGTCAAAGTTTACGGTTGCCCTTCCTCACTTTTCATTACCTTCGCGAATCAGGAACGACGAATCTTGACGTCCTTGTATCGGTGGTGAGAAAAATGTAGTCGACGCCGTAGCAATAGCGCGAATAAAGTATCTCTCGATTATTGCCACGCGTGGATTCACAACGTCCGTGGAATGAAAATTGGACGGCAAGACGGTGTGCGGAGTTTCATCGCTCTTCCCCCACGAGTCTCGCAATGCACGACTGTCGTTCGAGGGACCGTGCGAGGGGCAATATCGCGATCGTTCGTCCTGGCGCGAAATACGGAGATACGGGGAGGACGATTGAACGCCCCGGCACCGAAAACAAATGATCCACCAGGAGGATTCGGCGGTGGCTTCGGGACTTCGCGTGGATGGTGCGGCTGCTGCGCCAGCGAGAAAATTATTTTTCGAGCAGTCACGGCCCTTACGAATGACAAACGAGTCGAGGCTGTTGCCCGCCCTTATGGCGACTGGAAAAATCCGAGGGTGCGTTCGATTCCGCCGATATTATCAACGCGGAAATCGAAATTCTCTCCCGATCGCAATTTTTAACGCTGCCTCCGCGACACGGAAAATCGTCGATGGGACGGGAGAAAGTTTCCGCGAATACGAGAACCGACGTCGGGTCTGATTTCCAGCCACGGTTATGAATTTTATTAGGAAACGCGCCACGTGTCTCGAGGAAATTCTAGCCCCGGAAACTTTGTCGCATTCACCCTCGCATTTATTCGAACTTGCAACCACCCTAATCTTCCCCCGAAGGCACGAATCTACAAGTCTAAATCCAGATTTCGCGGATCGCGATTATTTCCTTAAGGAACTCACTTCGCGACGTCCGATTCGAAGCTAGACGGGTTTTATCGTTTGGCCCAGAATAAGGATCGAAGGGTGACCGTGAGCTATCGATGGAACGCGCCGTGAGACGAGAAAGGACTCGATAGTTCACGCCGCGTGCCCCGACTAATCGCGTCAAATCGAATCGTCTCGCGACCCTGCGGAGGACGTTCTAACATTAATAATCTCGTCGACCTCGAAATCGTTCGGAATATCGCTGGCCTTGAACCGACCCGATAATCCATCGACGATGTTTTATGCATAAATATTTTTCCACGGAGGACAGTGGAACGAGGGGCACGCTGTACGAATATCCCTGCAGGTTATCCGATTCGATGATCGCATCGATCGCCCAACGAGGTCCGAGTAAAAGATCAGCTTAAATCCCAATTGAAATTTTAATCAAACCCACCGCCCTAGTTCGGCGAATATTTTCAATAAAACCGATGCGCTGCTTTCGCGCCCGCGTCGGCTCCCGATACATCTCCCACGCGGCACGGTTAATTGGATTAGCGTATTAATTTTCACCGGTTTTGATTCGATCCAGCGCTAAGTTCGCACGCGGTTTAGCGCGTTCATCTTTCAGGGGGCCGCTTTAATATCGCGTTAGCCACGGAGCAACTTCGGGGCGTTAATCGGCCGGAGCGTCGGGGTATCGAGCATAAATCGAAGGCGCCTTTCGGCATATTTTCGGGAATAATGCCGCTGGAAGATTCCGCCGGCGACCGAGGAAAGTTTTAATCCAAAAGTAATCTCCAAAATTGCTACCCGCCCCACCACCGGCGAGCTTCCTTTAATTTTCTTCCTCCACCCGCTTCCCGGGCCAGCCGAAAATTCTCAGAGCCGGAAATTGGTATTCTACTTTTCACCTGGCTCGGCGTGTCCGCGGCAAGGAGCAGTTTTACCGCCGGTACTGCTATCCAAGCTGAACGGCCGAGGGCAGTTTGCCGGATCTTATTTTCCAGAACACATCCCAGCGCGGCCGCTGTAATAACGCAAAGAGCATTCTCGGTAATGGCGCTCCGCGTACGCCCTCCCGCCCTCCCCTCTTCCCTCCGATCCCTTCGATTACCCTGCCTCGAGCCGCGGCCCTGCCCTTCGCCCTTCGTACCTTCGTCTCGATCCGTCGCCACCACTCTTGCAATTCTAAGCGTCGATCGATTTCCTTCTTCGCTCCATCGAACGGAGCTGTCTCGATCGAAATGCGTTGATCCACTCGCGATGCTCGGGCATCTGCTGTTACGTTGCTAAGATGGAACGGAGAGGAAAATCGTGGAAGAGGGAGGTCTCGATAGCGGAAGGTCGAGGAAGTCCATCGAAGGTCGGCGGCCTAGGCGGGCCGCTCGAGGCGTTACGAAGTCGATAATAGAGCGAGGGCAATGGGAGAGGAGGAATCGGGCGAAACTCGGCGGTCGTTGGGAAGGACGTGCGCCGGCAACGTCCTCGCTAACGGCCGTAAATGGACGGTCGTTGAGGAGGAATACGGCCGGAGAAAAGGCCCCCGAGGACGGACGATGACGTGGCCCGGAGGATGGGAGAGGCGGAAGAAAAAAGGGGTACCTTTATTACCAGTAGTAGGAGAGAGCAATCGGGAAAATAGAGAGACGAATCCTCCCCCCCCCCCCTCTCCACCTCCTCTTCCTACTCCGTCTTCTCGGTGTGGCAACGTGCCAGGGACTCGCAGGAGAAAAGGGAGGAGCGTCCGGATACGCGAAAACGTATGAGACGCGCGGTGTCTCGGCCCCGGGCGATTTTGGATGCAAAATAAAATATTGCGGAGGGCGGAAACGGGGCCTCCTCGCCTTAGCCCGAGGCGTACCCGGAAGTCGGCCCTTTGGCAGGTTAAAAAGGGACACGCGCAGACGTTGAAACGTTCGATATCGCCAATTCGGTATTTCCCTGGAGTCAGAGTGCACTCGTCGGAAATATTCCGCCGGCTTTTTCTCGGAGCCTCGGGTAGCCTATCGAATCTTCGTCTATCCAAAGGTCGTCGCTTTGCGCCATTCCGAACGACGTGGCTTCGTAAGCTTGGATCGGATCTTTCGTTAGCTTTCGAGATTCATCGATTTCGAAGCGCGTATTCTACCCTCCCATCATCCGCACCGTCTAATCGCAGCGTCCGCTCTTCTTCCAACTTCGATGCTTCGCGTATTTGTCGCGAGCCAGGCCGAAGTCGGGGTAAAATGGAGACCGAGAGCATTACCGAAAGACGAACGACGCGCGGTTTCTCGTTCTCGCTCGCGGAGGCAAATTCGCCACCTCGATACCGATAGAATATCTTCGAGGCAGCCTTGCCAAAAGGGTTATCGCGATGAACATTCGAGAATAACTCGTGGCGCTCTTTCGGGAGGAATGCCGGCCAAGGGTGCGCGGGCAAGGGTGCGTTCGAATCGCGGGCTGGGATGAGATGAAAGTGGGGAGAAGAAATGGAGGAGCGCGAAGGTCCGGGAGAAGGGCGGCGGGGAGAGGCAAGGGCGGATGACTGGTATGCAAAGCCTCGAAGGAGAGGCGGATGACTCCGAGTCGAATGGCGGAGGTTATTCGCGAACGGAATAGGTATAGATCGCGGGCGGGGATTGGGGCGGTGATCGATGGATGGTAGGTGGGTTGGCTTTTCGGGATCGACCGTTAGGAGATTGACCCCTGTCAGGGGTTTCTATTACGACGTTCTCGGATTCTGGGGGTTATAGAGGGTATACAGCCGCCCGCTACTCCAGCCCCATCCCCCCTCCACCCCCAAGCCACCCCAACCTCCACCTTTTTTCCTCTCTTTATCCTCCGACCTCAAAGAAGAGGAACGAAGGGTTGGCTCGATTTACGCCCACCGATTTTCACGCCCGTTCCACGGGGGAGAGATGCGAATGTATAGATCGTATATACATCGACGGCGTGCCTTGGAGGGCGTTGGAGAGGAGTGCGAAGAATCGACGTGCGTGCCCGAGAAAGGGAGAGAAGTAGGGAGAGGTTCGATGGTGTACGATACGGGCCAGCATCCTTCGCGTTTAATGCCACCTCTCGGGAGCCGGCCCTCGCGAGTCACGGCCCGTCGATCCGCGCCCGTCGCCGTTTACTCCGATTTTTCGGTATAAATGTCGCCCTTTATCCTCGAACGGACGCCATTTGGCCCAAAATCCCTCGAAAGATTCCTCGAACCTCGTGGAACCTTTCCAAGATTAATCTCTCGCTCGTGAAACAAATCCGGTCTCGAGCTCCCAATTCGGCCGGAATCTTTTGGGGAATAACGCGAGCGTGCTCGATTTATCCGGTTATCGGTTTCGCGGTAATTCTCCGTGCGCGAGGCGCCTTCATCAACTTCGCGCACTCGTCCTCTGGAGATTGGATAACTTCCGTTATTTCGCCCTACACGGAAAGTCCTCGGATCTTATCGCGATCGATGATGCATATCGAATAGGTGGGAGGGCCCGACACGGGCAAACTTCTCGAAGCTGTATCGACTCGAAACCGGTATCCCTGCCGGTTTATCCCGGACATCGGCCGAGGTTAACGCTAATCGCACCTGCTTACCTTTCTATCATTTCTCTCGCTCTACATCCGTGGCGGCGTTTTCACGCCTTCCTCGCGCATCGATGACCGACTTTCCAAAGTTCTCGAACCGCGCCTCTCGTCGCTTTCGCAGCCACCGCTAAATTCGATACGAGCTTTCGAGAAAAATGCGAGCGACGCGGCTGATCCTCGTGCTCCGAAAGCACGTATCCGCGTATATACGTGTATATAGGGTTGCGCAAAGAAAAGATATTCGCGCCGGTCTAGAGAAAAACACTATGGATTCTCGCGGTAGAACGGATCGGGGCTGTCTCGTCCATCGACGCCGGAAGGCGAGGAGGAAGGCGCGTGGAATGGAACTAAAAGTGAAATATATGCGCGAGGAGAAAACGTCGAGTCCGTTCCCGGGCCTACAGCGATGACGATCGAAGGTGGAATGGGGGTGCGGAGTGCGATTCGTGGGTTTACGAGTAATTGGCACGAATGAATATTCATGGAGACCTTTCGTCGTTTAATCGGATCCTTTGTAATTCAGTACTCTCCCTCTTTCTCTCCCAGCGTCGATCGTCAACCTCGAGATATCGATATTACTTCGCGGCTGGTGGCTGGCGGCTGGCGGCTGGCGGCTGGCGGCGGAGCGGTTCCTGGCAATTCGTAATAATCATTTTTCCTTCCGCTCGTTTCCGGACATTTCCGTCGCATTCTCCCGGGCGCGAGCTAAGCCTCGGCTTCGAAATTGCACGAAGGAGAATGGTACGAAGGGCCATCAATGGCGCGCCGTGTGCCGCTCGAATGACTCGGCGTGGCTGCGGCTGAAGGTGGGTTCGTAAGACGCTCGGGGGATGGAATGAGTTTTCCGGACGATTTAGCCAGGTATTTATTTGGCCCTCCCTCACCGACATCTTCGCGGTTCTCGCTCCTGGAACCATCTTCGGGGAAATGCCTGACATAATGTAGCCTCGTCCTCCTACCTACGCGCTCTTTCCCTCCTCGACCCTGCCCCCCCCCCTCCCTTTACCCTCGTTTTCCGCCCCTTTGTCTCTCCCTCCTCCTCGCCCTCCCTCCTTCTCGCTCTCCCTCTAGCCCTCCTTCGCTCCTTCCTCCTCGGGAACGAAATTCCTTCCTCACGGACGAAGCTCGGGCTTCTCGTATCCGCATCCGCCCTCCGCGCACGTCCCTCCGTCATTTGTCGGCGAAGGATACGTCGTAGGCCGGCTACAGATGGGATCTCTGGCGAGGGTCCGGGCGGGAAGGAAGCGGGAGGGTGCGGGCTGGATATCGCGCAAATTGCCGGGCGTCGCGTCATCCCCCGGGGACCGAGCCGCAAGTTTCTCTCCGTAGAAACGCCCCGTATCGCGCCCCGTCCATCGGTGTGAATTTCTATTTATCGCGGTTGCGCCAGGGCGATACGGAACCGCGCCACCCCGCAGGAGGAAGCGGTCGTAATGCTGAAATTTATGCCGCTCCGGGCCACGTCGGCTCCCGCGCTCTTCGCAAAAACGCTTAAATTTACCGTAATGCCGGTTTACGCATTACGGCTCGCGCGACGGCTCGATTCGCGCGGTTCGCGGGAGAACGAGGATACGTTCTTTTTATCCGACTCTTGGATATCGGTAGCCAAAGCCGTTCAACGTAGAACTCGCCGTTCTTCGGAAACCGCCAGGAGAAAAGCGAGCGATCTTTTTATCCCATTAGCCGTCCGGCAGGCGCGAGGTTCTTTGGTAAAAGTACGCCCATCGACCATTCGCGCAAGTAACGACCGGCCCCCGATTTTTCAATCTCTCGTACGGCCGGATCGTTCGGACTTACGCGCCGCCATAATCAAGCTTCGCCGTTCGGGAGGGAAGGAGTCAATAGCCTGCGGATAACGAGCACGCGGTTGTGGGGAAAACGGATCCGTCAAAGGAGGATATCGATAGCGGGCCGGGGGCCGGGAGAGGGGAGGATGGACGGGCGATGGGGCGATGGGAGCGAAGGGGCGCGGTGGCGCGGTAACGCGATCGCGGTTGCGGGGCGCGCGAAAACGAGGCGGCGCAAAAACGTCATCGGAGCGCCTGCCGTGCGGTCGCGAAATAAAAAACGCTCCCGATTACCGTAAACCAAATCGGCCGATTTCGAATTGAAATACGTCGGCTCGATAAATTAAATCGTCATCAGGGGGAAATGACGCGTGAATATTCATGGGCAGACGCGACGCACCGTGGCGGCCGCGTTCTGCCCGGAAGTTGGAGCCTTCGCGAGCCAAATATTCCGCGAGGGTCGCCGCACGTGCTTCCGTAGGCCCCGGTACGCATTCGGTTGCTCCGTTCGGAGCGCGGCGCGGCCGAGCCGGCGATCCTCGCCGAGGAAGGACGAAAGGCGAGGGTGAAAAAAATGAGGACGGAGCCGCGAGGGATAAAGGCGAGCGGAGGCAACGTCGCGCAATGTCATCGGTCGTTGAGCCTAAAGTAACACCGCCGCGCCTCTCCCTCCTCTCCCCCCACACCCCTCCCTCCAGCCCGCTCGGCCTCTCGGCCATTCTCTCCCTCTCTCGCCGACTCACCATTGAAACTGGGTGTAATCGATAGGACAGCCAACCCTCCCCCTCCCCCTTCCTCCCTCGAAAAGCCCTCGAGCTCCCTCTTCCACTCTTTCGCGCACCGGCCTCGGGATATACCTGCGAACCGGACGACCACGGCCGGAGATTAATCATCGGTCGATTTTAATATCGGGCGCGTATCTATACTCCGGGGGTTGGGAGGGCCCCGCCTAGCCCTGTAATTTATTAATTCATTTCTGCGCTCCGGGGGGCCGCCAATAATTCTAATTTGGCCGGCCGCTAAGCGCTTTCCGATTGGCGATGAGGGCGAGGGGAAATTGAATCGGCCTCCCCGGGCTTACGTAAGTCGCCGAGACTTAAAGGGGTCGCCGCGGTATCGTCCGACTCCTCGCTCAAAGGGCTAACGGCCCGCCTTTCCTTTCCCTACCCTTTCCAGCCTTAACCCTTCGCGATCTTGCCTCGAGTGCGACTCGGGCTTCCTATCGGTGCTTCGCGCTGATCCTGCGACAAACTCTCCGCTGCTTTTCTACCTCCGGATATCGAGGACATCCGCCTTTTAACAAATCCCTTTGCCTCCGCATCCTGCACTCTCGAGTATAACTCGAGTACGAGCTGCGACGCGAATTGGCTATCTTCGAAGGAATGACTTATCGCGGATCGGGCAAAGGCTTAAACTCCGTGCTTTCTTCGAGTTGGACTTTACGCGCGACAACCGTGAACATCCGTAAAATTATTAGGAAGAGGAGCTTGCGATCCGCGAATCCATTCTTTTCGAATGCCGTACGGCGAGGGCTGAATTAACGAAGGAACGAAAGTCGGGTAACGAGGCGTTTCGTAAAACGTCGCGCGGGAGAATCGGGTGACTCGCGAGCGAAAGAGCGTCGGATGCGTACGCTTTTCAGCCTTAAACCTCGTGTCTGCGTTGAACCAGAGACGGGTTTCATTAACGTCGGGCGCGCAACGTTGGAACTCGTTCCAGGAGAGTGGTACGCACACCATGGAAGAATGTCTCCGCGGCTGATAGTTCTGTCTCCCGCGCCAGATCTCCGGCGGCTCTAATTAATGTCGAGGATTATCCGCGACGAAAACGTCGGCGATGCGCACTTTGTTCCCAGGTTTCTCCCCTTACATTCCCACGGGGACGTGGCGTCGACCGAAATTCATTAACACCGTCCGCACGAGCGGTCGTTTGATCGGTGCACGCTGTTACCACCGATATCGCATCGACGAGCGACGCATCGTCCCGCTTTAATCGCCAACGATGCACCGCTATCCGTTAATTATCAAAGTGGAAATATTTATCATCCTCGCGACCCTACGAAGTTTCCACGTTATTAATCACGGCACCGAGTTTGGTCAGTCTCCTTCGAGGTTCGCCTTCTCTCCCCACGGTTAACCGCGCGAGCTTTCGATTTCTGAAATCGGCCAGAATGGAGGAAAAGCGATTCCGCGCAGCCTCGCGTTTCGTACGAAATCTCGACGAGTCTCTCGCGGTAATATTCGCCACGTCCGTCTCCGCGATTCTCCCCCCGACCCGCTTCATTCGGCGATCATCGCGCTGGAGGAGGATTTCGAAGCGGCGTGGTATGCGTGTCGCGTGGAAAAATCTAGGATCGTAGGATGGAGCGTGGATGCGAATCCTAGGGTTAGGAATCCCGATTTCTGTCGGCCGGCTCGCCCGGTGGTGCTCGCATCGCACGTCCGACCCTGGCTCTCTCCAACCATCAGAAATCGATACCAGCACCCACTCGCGTTGCGTTGATCAAAAACTACGAGCCAATATTTGTTAATTACCAACGCGAAAATATTTATCGTCGTCCAAGGCGCTTCGAGACTCTGACGTTATTAATCATGGCTCGGGGCACCCAGCAATCTCGTTCAAGATTCACGCGATTTTCCTCGAGCCGGGCCGCTTCCGCATCGATCCTTCTCGCTCGATTAGAATCGAAAGGAGCTGATCTCCAAGTTCGATTAACCCTCTCCTGGCTCTTTTCAATAACGGGCCGTGCTCCGTCTTCGTCAAAGGGCCCGCGTAATACGCGCCTCTAACGCTAAAACTGTCGGTTTCCAACCCAAAGTACCTATATATGTTTTTAAAATGTTGAGGAAAGCTGAGAGAGAAAAAAATGCGACGATAAAAAATAAACGAGGCGGCCGAAGGACGTAAGCACGACAACCGAACGACGAAATATTTTAAAGACGCATCGCCTTAAATTGGAGCACGTTTTCCAAGAGAAAAGCGACGAGACGTTTTTATCTCTCCGATAGTACCATCGTCGAAGCCGGGTGCACACGCTCGTCGATGAAATACATCAAAACGCACGATTCGTTCCTCATCCGTTGGCAACTCGTCCAAACTCCCGCGTTATTATTTAACGGCGAAGCTCGGTCAGCCTCGTTCAAGATTCACGCCATTCTCCTGCCGAGCCGCGCGTCATTATCCGCTGTTCGAAGGGCTTAACGTCGAGAGGTTAATCTCCGAGCGGTGGGTTCGCAGCTGGAAAACCAAAAAACACCGAGAGGCAAGGGAGGAAACTGTTGGGCGTATTACTTCTTTCGAGCGCGTTCACCTGTCGCGGGAGGAGGAAGACTGCAAAGAGGATTCCTGCCGTAGAATTGAATCGCGTAGAGACACTCCTGGCCGATGGAAAGGCCGGACTTACCCCTCCCCCACCCCCACCCCCACCCCCACCCTCCTCTCCCCGGCCCCCTGCCCCACCTCTTCCCGTGGCGCTCTCCTCGAGGGCTTAAACCGGGTAAAATCGGAGCCGAGGAAAAATAACTGGTAAACGAGGCGAAGCCGGGCTCAGCGCGAGGTGAGATTCAGAATACTGCAATCGGCATGAATGGAGATTAATTGTTAGAAGCACCCCTTTCCGCAGTCCGCCTCGTCCCCGTGCTTTTACAAGGTTTTATTATGTATGCCCGGGGAGGCGCACCGGTGGCAACACGGGCAAAAAATTAGCGGGACGAAAGGCGGCCAAGAAAGGTAGGGGAAGGAATATTCAGCCGGGTGTCCATGGCAACGGCGCTCTTGCGCCTCTTATTTTGCGAAAACCCTTTCCCCTGTCGATATTAGGATACTATTCACGGAGCAGGACCCGGGACGGCACGAAGGTATCCCCCGCGCGCCACGCTACGCGCTACCCGCGCGCAAATCCGCAGCTTTATATCTGCATTACTGGCGCGTTAGCATCGTAATACCGAGGCTGCCTGCACGGTGGGAATGACAAATACTCCCGTGCATCGCGTCCACGGACCCATACGTTTTTCATCAAAATAAACGCGAGCACCGACGGGTATCTCGGCCCGTTTCAAATGATGTTTAACGATGGACGTTTAACGGTATAGCCGCTCTTTCGATACGAATTTACTCCCGGCACGAAAACAATAGATATGCATAATTTTTGTTTAAATAAATATCGTTGCGCTCGACGGTGCGACGGGAGAATACATCGCGTAGGGTGGTTATATTCCTGCTGTACCGTTTTAAAAAGCGAACCTTCATCGCTGGAATAAATAAATGAAATAAATAAATAAATGCGTATAATGCTCTCTACCTCGTGCCCGGCCGCGCATTTTGTTCGTTTAATATCCATGATGACGGAACTGAGCGGGTCAACGAGCGTAGCGTACTTTTTCCAACGATATCTAAAATACGGGTATTAATCGTCGACCGCTGACAACGGGCAGCGGAGGAGAATAAAGGCCACGCCAGCGTGCCGCATCGTGCTCTCAGATCTCTCCTAGGTTCTTCCACAACATCGCGTCCCTCGCAACCGCGGTGCGTGCGCGCGAGTTAATCGCGCTTTCACCCCTAAGTCGACACCGTCCTTCAAAAGTCGACTCTCGATCCTTTGCGGTGCAAAGAATTTTATCCCTCTCGCATCGGCCAACTCCCATCGCGAATCGTATTAAATTCATACTCGAACGTACGTTATCAACGACGTATTCTTATTCCAAATAGAAATTTGGTCAGGAGCAATGGGAGGGAACACGATGGCAAGTTAGGTTAATTTTAAGACTACGAAACTGGCATTGGAGTGATCAGCGCGATCTCTCGCAACCGACGAGCACGTTGGCCGAAGGAAAGCAACCGCAGAATCGCCTTATTAGAGGTATTCCGTGCACGTGGAAAATGCGATACAATTTCGAGGTATGGCTCGTTTCGAGGCGCTGGAATCCGAAATTATTGGGCCGATGTTCATCGAGCCTTGGTTCTGTTTCTCGACGATGGCGGCCCAGGTGTGTAGCCCCCGGTATCAGAATCTGGGGCCGAACCGAAACATCGAACACCGCCGATACTCATGAATATTGATCGGCGCTCGATTAAAATGCCAGGGGCAAGAGGTCGTCTATTCCGCCGTCGCTCTGGGAATGCAATGGCGCACGGACTGGAAGGAAATATCGCGAGAAATAGCTAGTACATACCCCCTTCTCCTTCTTATCGCCATTAAAACCCCGAGATATTATATAATATTATCGCCCTACCCTAGCCCGATTGTTCCAAACGCGGGACCTTTTGGTTTCGCGATATTTTCGGCAACGCTCGATAAGACCGGCCAATCTACGAGCCATCGAGGAAAATTCGCTCGAGAAACGGTGGATTTATTAACGTTCGTTGGACTGTGCTTAGAAAATCCCGCGGATGTAAATTCAAGACGTGGTCGGAATTTCACCGTGCCACTCCGTCAAACGTCAACCTGTCTTCCATCGATAAGACACGAAGAATATTACCGTTTTATAGAATTTCATGGCAGATTTTCATTTCTCTAAAATCGTCCAACAGCCAACGAATGACGCTAACCCGATAAGTCCTATCTTTTAACGAAGCGCACGATCATAGAAGAGTAGGAGCGAAAAGATGAGAGGTTTGCGCGCATGGGGCCGTGTGAAAATGTACGCGCGATTTGAATTTCAGGAGAGCCATCTTGACGAATCCGGATTTGCTGGCGAGCACGCCCTGGTACAAGCTACTGGAGAACGACTTCTGGGGCACGCCCCTGAAGGAGAGAGGCTCTCACGGCAGCTACAGGCCCCTCTGCGTGGCGACCTTCCGGCTGAACCATCTTCTGGGCGGTCTCGAGCCCTGGGGCTACCACCTGGTCAACGTCGCTCTTCACGCCGCCTGCACGGTCCTCGTCGTGAGGGTCGCCCGGAAGGTGAGAGTCCCCTGGCATAATCCGATCGATCGAATGATTCGATTATCGAAATCCGGCATTGGCCGCACAAACCGGAGGGAAATTAATTCGGGCACGGTGCAGGCGGGTACAAAATTTGCGCCGATCCGGTTTTCGATTAAACTCACCACACGCTTTGTCGGCCAAAATTTTACGTCGCAACGGTAGAAACGAGATAATGGTGACACCTGTAGAGCGTACGTCATACGCCGCTGATAATAATACCTGACGTTGTGGTGCCAGTCGAAAATAAAATTCCGCCGGTCCGTTTAATTCTAGAGCATTACGTTAATAACGCACAATGCCACGCGATACCGAGCGTCAATCAGGTACGTCAGCCGCAGGTGCAAGATCGTCACGGGCTAAATTTGCAATTTGAAAATTAACGCGCTTAACGCGAAAATAGGCGACCTCGCTTTTCGAAACGCACGCCCGTGGCGAGCCACGTTCGATGCCGGTCCATCCACTTCTTTCTCCTTCGCCTTAGAATACACCGAGGCCGGACCAGGATTCTGAGGGTATCCGGCCGAAGCTGCGAGGGCAAATACTCGCTTGGAAAAGAAGAAAATTATTCGACGCGCTCGTAGCACGCAAATTGGTCGGACTTCTTAACGCGCACGAATCCCTTCGCAATCGTATTTTGCATTCGCAAAATCGAATCGATCGATTTTGACCAGCCGGGTTTGGCCCAGCCGAGCGACCGGATACCGAATTCCAAGCGACGTGGATCGCCGATTAACAACACTTGTACGTTCGTGTCGCAGGTGCTGCCAGGAAGTAACAACCTCGGGCACGCGATCACGGGCTTTCTCTTTGCGGTACATCCGATTCACAGCGAAGCGGTGGCCGGCATCGTCGGCCGCGCGGACCTTCTGGCCTGCTTCCTAACCTTGACGGCCTTCCTGGCATATTCGGCGCACTGCGAACAAACGAGATCGCCGTTCCCGCTGCTGCTCGCCCTGATATCCTCGACGCTGGCCACCTTGGCTAAGGAAACCGGGATATCCTCCCTGGCCATCTGCCTCCTCTGGGAACTCTGTCGCGGGGAACCGAATCGAAAGGTAAGACGACCACTGCGAATCGTTTCTTGCACATTCCCTCCCCCCCCCCCCCCACCCCGCTCTCCCCTCGACCCCAGAAATCCGTTTTGCAAACCGTGGCACGAATGTACGCGTTTCCACGTCCGACTTTTTCCTCGGTGACGCGATCTATCGGGATTTACCGACACGCCGGGCTGTCGATGGTCAACGAGATTTACATTTTACGTCGCGATTTTGCCCACCCTACGCGTTCTTAACTCCGCGTCCGGAATTTACGGTGTCCCCCTCGGTTGCAGGATTTTAAAGCCGGTGAATTTTGCGGGCTGCCGCGTCGGTTTTATACCACCCCGGAGTTGCGGGCCTTTTTTTTTACGATTCGCCGCGCCACAGGGTTCATCGAACTTCCGTCACTCGACGGAGGTTTGACCGCGTCACCCGACCATTTCGTTTAAAATTTCTCGACGCGCCTACGATATATTCCTGCCCGCCGATGGAATTAACGACGGCGGTGAGCGTGGCTCCTCGAGAGAACCGTGGCGGAACCCTGCCAGAACCGACCGTCGTTTTACGACGTAATAAATTAATTACGGACGTGGAATAATTAGCTGTAGCGATGGAAGGAACGGTGGGTATACGCGATGGCATTAGATATCGCAGCGGAGGCGCGCACGTTGAATACGCTCTGTGCAGGCGTAACCCGTATCCTTCAACAATGCCGGCGCATGCACGCGCATTCGCGTCGCGAAATTCGTTTCTCGCATCCCGTCCACCCGCCTACACTCGGCTACGGTCTGCCGCAGAAACCGAGGACGATAATCCGGTATATTCCAAAACAATTTCCAAAGACACGCGCGACGAATTTTCGTCGAATACTCGAACGAGGATGCTTAGACCCACGCGTGGTTCCTACGCGCAATAGCCTTTCCCCCTTTGCCCGCATCGTACGTAAGACGGGAAGAAGAGCGCGAGAAAAGAGAGGGGGAGAGAGAGAGTTTCGCGAAGAGCGGGAAGGGGGAGTATCCATGGGGAAATGAATCGATAAAAGGTGCGCGCAAGTTGGTAGTACCGTGGCGTTAGAATCGGTCCGTAGATCCGGGCGCGTATACGCGGCAGGCAGGCGTGTAACCGATAACGCAATACCGGGGCGCACGATGTGTAGTCGCGAACCGTACGGCATCCTGGTAGAGACAGCGCGCTGATGCACGGTAAGCCACCTCCAGCCGAGCCACCTTCGGCCACCTCCAGCCCGCTTCGAGCCCGTCCCACGCTCCACTCGGCTTCTCCTTTCGCGCACATCGCATCCGGATGCGCTGGATGCGCCAGACGCCTCGCGTGATGCATGTCGCGCGCCCGACCCCACACCCACACCCCCCTCGGAGCCCTTGGAACCCGGCCAAGGCCCCCTCGTCTTTCCCGACACCCTTCCGCGAGTGCGCCTCCCCCGGCCGCCCCTGCTCGCCGCTCTTCCCACTCTTCCTCGCGCTCCTTTTTATTCACCCTCCTCGTCCGACCCTTCTTCGCGCCGAGGCGCGGCCTGGCCGACCTCAGCGAGGCCCCCCACTAAACCGGAAACGTCACCCGCGCTATGCAAACTCTTCCCGCCTCGATTTCCCCGCTGCTTTTGTCTAGCCTCCCGAAAATATGCGTCGTGCAAGATCGTGCTTGCCAGGATGTTCCGAAGGGCTTGACCGAAGGGGAAGAGGGCGCAGGATCCCAGAGTAGAGCTTTAAACGCGGTTTGTTCGTTAATGGCTCGGAGAGTTACTCTTTACGGAGTACGCGACTTTTAAGTCGGAAATGGATAAGGAGGATTAGAGATGAAAAGGAGCGGACGCCGGGTACCGCGGCGGATAGAGCTTCGGGCTCCTAAGTGCCCCGGATTTTTCCACGAGTTTATTTATACCGCACTCGGCGCCGGATTAGTATCCGGTCTGCGAGGCGAATCCTAGACGAAACGGCCGAAACGATCGATGGCGAAATCGGTGGAGCGGCGAGGAAGGTGTACCGAGGAGAAGCCGGATCGAAGAGCGCGTCGTTGCATGGACGAACTTTTTTGCATAGGCGGCAGGCAGCCTTCCGACTCGTACATACGCGTGTATATCTCCAACACTCTTCGTCCTTCCGCGAGATGAAGCCTCGAGGAGGCGATATCGAAGCTACTAATTCGATCCACTGTCTTTCGGTAGACCCCGGGAGTCGGGAGAACACCGGCGTCTTGTTATCGTTAATCGCGCGTGTCAGAAGGAGCCTTTGCAGCTAAATTTCCGGACGAAATTGCCAGCACCGGTTGTCGACGATGCTGCAACTCCCTCGTATTACCCCGAAAATTACTCCCGCGTCCCTTTAGCTTCCTACGGTGTAACGAACTTTGCGGAACTTTAAACAGCGCGAGATATCGTTCGTTGATCAACGCGATTCTCGAACGTCCCAAGATGGAGCTCGCGGGGAGAAAAGTGAACGAGGACGATATTTCGGTGACCGAAATTCGGATCGCTCCTGGGACTCGCGGGAAATTATCCCGACGGCTTTTATCTTCTCCGTGGAGTCCATTCGGCATTTTTCCTCGACACGTTCCCGCGACGTTTCTAGGCACATCGAGTTCGGGCTGGAGAGAGCGGACGAGTTTCGAGGCGTTCCGCCCGAAAATGGCATAAATGGCCGGAAGGAAAGAGGAATGCTCGGGCACGGCGTAATTTGAAAAGACAAACGCTATGCATGTCCAAGGCGTGCATATATACGTAGATCCCGTGCAGGCTCGATACACCACGGAGCAAGTTTGTAATGGGGAAACTTGCTCGGTCGATAGTCCCTCTCGGCACATATTGGTTTTGTTTATGTTCCATTGAGCGGCTCGAAAAAGCGTCGCTTAAACCAATTCCGCGCTCTTTGCCGGCCTTTTTGCGGCCCTGGGCCTGGCGTTTGATCGACGTGCGCTCGCGCGATTCGCAGGGTCGTGCCTCGGCATCTCGAGGAAGGGTTTCCACAAAGAGCCACGCCAGATTTCACCCGGCTTCGTCGTCGACGGCGGGACTTTTCACCCTTTTTTAACACGAAAATCAGGGATGCCGCGTTCCCGATTTCGCGTGGCTTCGGAAAGAGGAAGAGGGGAAGGGAGAAGAGGGGGGAGGGGGGGGGAGAGCAGAGGTTGGAAGCAACACGTTGGTTCGCCATGGAAAGGAAAGAAGGTACGGTCGAACCGACCGCAAATTGTAATATCGCTGGCGACAAAGCGAACCCCGGGCACAATCCTGGCTGGCGCAATTATAGTCGTGACTTTTTCCTCGGTTGGCCATTCAGAGCTGAAAGTTCGCCTCGCCATTGCCCCGTATACCTCCCGTGGCCAAAGGCCCTCGCCTCGTCGTTTCTTTGCGTTCTCCAGGAGCGCCGCTTTTGAGCCGGCCATGTCGATTAAGCGCAGTTTTCTAAGAGCGCGATGAGGAACGGCACCGGCGCGAGGGAAACTCGGAACCCGTTGCCGCCCCGCGGATCTCCCTTTGAGAAGAAATCCAATTCTACTCCCTCCTTCCAGCCTCCTCAAAAGAGTACACTTCTGCGCGAATCCTTTCTCGCTCTCCCGCTCGATATTCGGAATATCGCCCCTCGCTTAAAAGACGCGGCCTCCTCCTCCGACAAATCGCACTTCTGCGTTACGCACATTTTTTTCACCAGTACCGATCGCAATCGCGTTCCTCGGTCTCTCGGTTAGCAGCGGGAATTTATTCGATTCGGCGTCTACCTACGAAAGTAGCTGTCGCCCGTATGGTGGCTTGAACGGCGGTGCGAGTACACCTTCCCCCCTTTACGCACGTCTGTCTCTTCGATTCCTGACCGCCGACCCTCCTCGTATTCCAGATAAACTGCGGCCTGAGTCGTGGCAGGAGCCTCGGTCTGGTCTCCGGCAGCCTCGCCCTGCTGATGCTGGGTCGCCTGAAGATCACCGGCGCGAGGCCCGAATTTTCAAGCGCGGACAATCCGACGGCCAGGCATCCCTCGCGCGTCACTCGCGGCTTGACCTTCCTCTATCTGCCAGCGGCCAGCGCGAGGATGCTCCTCTGCCCGAGCACCCTGAGCTTCGACTGGTCGATGGACGCCGTGCCGCGGATAACGAGCTTCCTGGACGTCAGGAACCTCGAGTCGGCTTGCCTCTACGTCTGCCTGACTGCGGCCCTCGTCTGGGCGGCGAGAGGGCTGCGTCGCACTTATCGAGAGACGCTCTGCCCCCCGAGGCTGGTCTCCAGCAGGTGTCCGGTCTGCCATCGGTCCAGGACGGGCTCCTGTCACACGGATTGCTGCAGGGCGGCGAACAACAACAACAACGGCCCCCTGGGGGACTGCCACTGCGCCAAGAGGCCCAGCAGCGTGCCCTTCGGAGGCAGACGGGCCGCGTCCGCGGCGCTCGCCCTCTCCCTGGGCTTCCTCGTGCTTCCCTTTCTCCCGGCCAGTAACCTCTTCTTCTACGTGGGCTTCGTCATAGCCGAGAGGATCCTCTACCTGCCCAGCGTGGGCGCCTGCCTACTCGTAGGCTCCGCGGTCTCCGGCTGCTATCGCATAGCGAGGAGGAGCGGATCCAGGAGGAGAGGCAGGATCGTACTGTTCGCTACGGCGGCGCTCATCGGCCTCATGTCGGCGAAGACCCTCGTGAGGAACGCCGATTGGTACGACGAGGAGAGCCTCTACAGGTCCGCCCTCAGCGTCAACCCGCCGAAAGGTGAGTCCTTCGAACTTGACGTTATTCTTGAACGGCGCGCGAGTCAGAAACGGTTTGGGAGAGGCCTTTACCTTTAACGCCCGTTCGGAACGTTTCGTTCTGGTATCGCTTTAGCCCGTTGGCCGGTTAACGGAGAAGCGATCTTCATCCACGTAGTTTGCGTACGGTTCGGGTGTAATTAGACGGCGGATAATCGGCCGGCGATGGCCTCGATCGGGCTGGACGGAATGGAATCGTCGGTGCTTCGAAGCGCGAAGATAAAATCGCCCTATTTTATATTTATACTCGATGGATATCGAGGTTTAACCAGCCGTGGCCGACAGGAATAACGGTGTTTCGTGCGTATCGCGGCAGCTTATCGCTTCTGGTGCGACTCCCAGCTTTCCTCGCGGTAGTTTGCCTCCACCTCTGCGATATCGAGCCACCGTATCGAAATTCGCTCGCGTTTATTTTTCCCCTATCCACGGTCTCCATCGCGCCTCCTTCGGGCCTGCGAGGGACTAACGAAGGGAAAGTACAGTCGGGGAGCGTCGTAAACTACGGCGCTGCTTAACGCCCGGTATACGGATCAATTAAAAAGATAAAGATGATAAAAGGCTGCGTGCGTCAACGATAAACGGTGCCGTGAGAATGTGGAACGATGGAAAAATTCAATTTTCATCGTCGGACGAAACATTTTCTTCCCACGCGCGGTCGATGGAAATGACGAATTTATCCAAATCCATTATCGCCATTGTCGAGCTACGCAAAAAACTACTAAAGCGGTTTTAATACGCGCTTTGATACACGCTTTGATATACGTACGCGCACGTGCGATGCGATGGTTCGGGGTTTTTTCCACCTAGTAGCCTAAAGCATCGCGCGGAATCGCTCGATTGGAGGGCGTGATTTGGGTACGTTCTTAAAACACGATGTGCCAGCGTTCGACGGTAGGAATACAATTTTCTCCCAGGATGCAGCGTTAATGAGTTTTGCCGGTAATATACGATGAGCCCCTGGGACGAGCTCTCGCCATCCAGCCTCCCGTTTAGAACCTCCATCGGCCGGCCATACGTTCGCAGTGCGCGTAAACTCGTCCAAAAGGTGGATGCCCGACGCGCGATGGACGAGCCGCGTTGTTCCTTCCTTCCCACTCCCCGTCCTCTGCCCGCTTTTTATCGCCCCTCTTATCCATCTCCCTCTCGCTTTTTTACGCTCCACCGTTTATACACTCTGCCGTCGTACTCCCTTTTGGTCGTTACTTTTATCTCCCGCGGTGTTCCCTCTGTTTCCACCGCGCCATTATTGCATTATAATTTTTACGGGGCATTATCTCGCTTTGATACATTACCGCGTTGTAATTTTTACAACCCGCGATTTTACGCGCCGTCCTCGCTCCCCTCACCTCTCCTTTCATATATATCGATACGTACGAGCTATATCAAATATTAGCATTACATATGTTATACGGTAAATAATATATCGTTCGTGCTCAACGCGCGATGCGACGATCGAGTTTACTCGATGGTCTTCCTTAACCAGGTTTTCATCGACGCCTTTGCCCGGCCCTATCCGTTTTTACGCATCGCCCCTTTTACGAGCCCACCTCCGCTCCTCCCAGGACAGCCCTCCGTGCAGCTCTGCCGCGATTATCCAACGGAGTGCACTCTCTCCTAATCATCCTGCGTACCGCGGATGTCCATCTCTCCACTCGTTTCCTATGCGCCCTGGCTGCTCGTAAAATTGTACCGTATCGCCAGCTTCCGGTCCTTACATCGCGCGTACTTTTTCGAAATTCGATCACCCATGGACACTCCGCACTTGTCCAAGAGTCTCGGCATTCCACGACCGATCGTCATTACCGAGCGTCTCCTTCCCCGCGACCGAAGAAGGCGAACGAGGTTTAACAGAAAAGGCGTAAATCTCCGGAAAATCCGTAGACGTTGATTTCGTTAGAATCCGATTACGATAGCGCAAAATACGATACCGGTAACGCTTTATTTGCGCCACGAGGAATTACCTTGCTTCCGGATAGAAACTCGCACGGTGGTTGGAAATTTAATTTATACGGCAAGTCTCGAGTTAAACGAGTTTCGCGGCCAACGTCGCGGATAAGTGAGCGAACAAATACGCGCGAATAACGAAGGAAGGTTCGGCGAAAGGCCGACTCGTCGAATCCCCTCTCGCACGGTCCTTCCCGCGATGACGGGCCGGCCGCTTGGCCCTCGTCCTTCTCGCACCTCCTTTAATATCCTCCTTTAAGGAAACTCGAGGTACCTCGACGATCCGCAAAATCTACGTTTCGATTCCACGCGTGTAATTGGATGCTGCGTTAATCGCCGACCGAGGGAACGTACCTCTCGCCCGTGTCTCCTCGATCCACGTTCTCCTCGGCCCACCTTTAATTTCCCGTTCGAGGAAGTTCCGCGCCGACGACGTCGCGGCGCGTTTTAATTGCGCCAGCAGAAATTGCGTGTTACCGTGTTAACGGGCCGCTTCGCTTCCGGAAATAAATTTACATTTTGTTGGCTCAGGCCGCCGTTGGTAGTCTCGAGAGCATACAGGCGGCTTGACCTCCACCGGCCGTTTCTCGCTGCCCTCGACGTCGACCGCTCGCAGCCCCTCTCCCCCCCTCCCCGCCTCCTCCTCGCCACGAGCACCACCCACCCTGGCCAGCGACGTTGGCAGCTTGATTTAACGCTCCCGCGCCACGATTTTCCTCGGTTAACTGCGATTTCCCGGCGATCGTCCGGCAAGCGCGCCGTGCAGCGCAACACCTTGCCGCCTCGACGAACTCGACGAACGGGCAAAAAACCTGCCACGGCCATCGGCCTCGCCGTTCGAAATTTTCCCTCGAGTCGCGCCACGCCAGGGTATCGAGCACGCGAATTCACGCGCGTACCCTTTTTCATTATCGAACGGAAGCGTCCTTTCGACGGCAAAATAAGGTACGCTTTGGCCGTCGTACCGCTCTTTCGGCATTTTCGATGCACTCGCTTCGCCTCTCCGGCGGATTCAAAGAGTCGGAAAGATATTTGAATTCGAAGCAAAGTTAGGATCGATTCATCGTTAAAGCGCAGAATCGATTTGCACGGTTAATACAAACGGAGACGGGTTCGCCGTCCGCTCGGCCCTCGTCGTTTCTTTGCCCTTTCGGCAACGACGCTCGGATACTCCTCTACTTTCCACTTCGGCCCACGAAGGAGTGGTCGATGGGGATCGATCGAGTGTACAAAGAGGACGTATGCTCGGTATTATCCACCGTATTATCCACCGTTTTCTCGGTATTATCCGGAATACGGCCACTCGTTGCGATGAAAATTCGACCGAGCTCTTCGACTTCGTGCCTCTCCGCGTCGATGAAACGGGATTGCTTAACCTTCGTTGATGTCGTTGCCAAAAGTCATACGACTCGCGCGTTTCAATCGCACGACTCCTCCCGTACGGTTCTCGCGAGCTCGTACGCGCGGCCGTACTCGAGCTGTCGAAATCCGGTGTAGGCTCTTCAAAATGCCGATTTCAACGCTATACTCGCGAGCTCCTCGTCGTTGATTTTGATCGACGAGGAACCGTCGCGGTTTCCCACGTTTCTGTTCGAGCCACAGATTTTGCATCGCCGCAGGTTTTGCGCGGAGTATCGGTGGGAACTCGCGACGACGCAAATCGCGCATCGAGGGACGTCTCCGCGAGCCTTCGTCCGAGCTGTTTTACGAGCGCAGATTCATTTATTACGGTCCGACCGAGTGGCGAGCGCGCGCGCGCGTTGCGGGTCGGAAGGCGGAGGAAGAGGCCAGCGAGATGTTTTATCGGCGATACTCTCTCCGTAGGATACAGTTCCCGATAGGCGGCCGTGTGCGCTCTACCGAGATATTCGCGCTATCCCGAGTGTAACGGCGAGTACTCGCGCGTGCGGCTTTATTGCTCGTAAATACAAAGAACCGAAAGGGAAGGTAGCGAGTGGGGCCCGCCGAAGAGGCACCTCGAGAAGCCCGTGAGCGTCTTATTGCCTCCCAACGAGCTCCGCGGTCGCCTTTCGAAATACATCGGGAAAAAACAAATTGACTCTGCGAAAGTATAAAACACGAGCTAAAGCGCTGCCGAGGCCGCGAAATATACTCGAAACGGCTCGGTCGTCGATCGATCCGCCATCCGGTTTCGATCGATTCCACTTCGCGCAAGGCTATTCATCTTTCCGATGGATTTTAATCGCGATGAGTCGCTTCAAGAATATAAATTCGCACGGTCTATTCGAAAGGATACGTAACTCCCGTATTAATAAGCATTACTGTAGACGCTATCCGCCTGGCTATAGAAATATACGCAGTCCGGATGGCGAGTCGAGGTGTTCGCGATAGCCGGCGTGTTCCAGAAATTGAAATTTTCCAACGGACGTTATGCTTTTTCGTTAACTCGGGTGCGCGAAAGCGCACGCCGAACGATGCCCGTTAAACTCGCATCGATCGGCCGTTTTTCGCTGGCCGGAAATGCAAACGGTGGAGGACATTGGAAGGGTGGGTTCGCAAAGGGTAAAAATCTTAAGGGAAAGTAGCGCTCAACGACCTCCGTAGGAGGTACTTTAATGGCGCTCGGCATTCCGGGCACGGGGCACGATCGTTGAGCGGAAATTCAGGAAGGCATTCGCGCCGGTCAGGGGGTCGCGCGAGGGAGGCCGGGTCGGCCTTGGTCCACGGCCGACCCTCCGCGAGCCTCCGCGAGCCTCCACCGGTCAGCCGCTCCCTGCAAACTCGAATTTTCTTTATTTTGGTTTCAGCTTATGGTAATTTGGGCAGCGTTCTCAGTGCTCAGGGCCGCGCGGCGGAGGCGGAGGAGGCGTTCGTACAGGCGCTTCGTTATCGACCGAACATGGCGGACGTGCACTACAATCTGTAAGTACGCCGAATGCAATTCCGATGGTCCATTCTTTTGCTCCTCCTCTCTGCCCCCTTCTCCCCGCTTCGCCCTCGCTTCCCCTCGTTACGTGCCCGCCGCTAATGGCGCCGGTGCATAGACGGCACGCGAATACGGATCGGGAACCGCATCAATCCGTGTTTGGACGAGGCAAATAAATAATTACGCGCCCGAGGACGGATTCGGAATCGTCCGCTTAAACTTCGACCATCGCGCTGCAAACGAAAGGAGCTTAGAGTATTTTCTACCCATCCTCGCTCCACGCTCGTTGCTACGAACGCCAATTTTTTCTCTCGCCATTTCCAAAGCATCCAGAAATATCGCGACGGGAAGGAGCGATAATAGCTTTGCACGAGGCTCGATGGAATGGGGGAGGAGACACGTCGGTCCAGGTTGAAAGATCGGACGGATGCTCGGCGTGCCGTTCGATTTCTCTCTAAGAATCTTGCTCGATCTCTCTTTCCTCTCGCGCATCGTCGCGAGGGGGGTTCGATGACGTCGGGTAGTGGCACTTCGCTAAGAGTCGGGAACTCCCGGAGGACGCGAGGTCCATCGAGAAAATCGAGAACGATATCCGGTCGACTGTTCCTGGAGAGGCACGCGAAGAGTCGACGGCGTACCCTCGGGAGACTCCGGGCATCCCGGGGGAGTCCCGATCGGCGGCCATCGGGCCTCGATGCCCCTTCCTCCTTCCTTCGTCCGTTCGGTCGGAGAGGCGCCGGAGGAACGGGAGAGGAGGCGGGATACGCCATGGCGTAGAAGCCTGTCAAGCCGCCGCCGAGTCGATAAGCCGGCCCTCTGCGAGCTCGCGATAAGCCTGCTCCACGTACTACGCGCTACGTGCTACGTACTTGTCCATTATCTACCCACGCTTCCTCCTACCCCCCGCCTCCCTTCGAACCCCCTGGAACGGCGAAAGAGGGAGCGAAATGCCGGGGTAGAGCCGGTGGACAGCTCGAGGAGCCGCCGTGGAAAAACCGGCGATCGTGGCATTTATTTTCCCCGCCTGCCTCCTCCCACGAGCTCGGCAGCGGCTCACCGCTCGAGGAAGGAAGAGGGGGATGTTATCAAACCCTTCCCGCTGATTTATTTTTCCAGCGGATCGCCGTGATCGCGTTAAGCTTAAACGGAGTTAGAAGGTAGCGAGGGTGAGCGAGCCGGAGATATTTAGAAAACCGGCGACAGGCCGCTCTGGAAGCGGACCGAGGTGTAACGTAGTTACGTAGTTTAGCCTGGCTCGTAGTTTAATCGCTCCCAGTGTCCTTCTCCGGGCGGAAACTCCTCGATTCTGGTCCGATTTCCTTAACCCTTTCACGGCTCAGGGCTTCTCGAGCCAGCGGGGCCTTATCGCCGAGGAGAATTAGCGAAGCGACTTTGGCGAATTTCACGGAGAAACGTATAGCTGTCTGTCGCGACTCGAGCCCTTTGGAACCGTTAAATACCATCGGTCGAATCGCTCGTCGCCGTTTATATCGTCGTTGGCAGTCCGAGGGACGAAAGTCGAGCGGGAGGGAAAAAATGTTGTTTCTCGACTCGAGTCGACTGGGGCGGTAAAAGGGTCGAAGGAAACGCGAAGGTCGATGAATGGAGGTTATTAGCGGAGAAGGCGTTTTCTCCGTGGTCGGGAATCTCGTCTTGGAACCTTCCAAACCGTAACCCTCCTCGTAATTTGTCATAATTCCACGTCTCGCCGGAGAATGAGACGAATGCGACGATTCGCTTCTTATCCGTTTCTCACGACGCACCTTTCGCCCCGACCAGCGAATCCTAGGACCGGCCAACGCACGCTCGGAGGTCGTGTATGACCAACTGTGTTTTTCTTTTCAAGTATCGGACGTTTATGTTTTTATTTTACGTTCATTACTCTATATATATATATATATATACATTTTGCCGTTGGGTTAGCGCGCGTTTTCCTTTCGTATTCGGCTGTAGTATCGTTTCTTTTTCTCGCACGTTTACGCGGATCGAACACCATTGGTGTAACTCCGCATTCGAATTAATCGCACGCGATAAAAATCGACGAGTACGAAATTCATTGCGGCGCCAGAATTCGTAAAAGATATTGGAAAAATGGCCCTTGGACATTTTTCGACCTTTGCACCATCGGTCGGCTAGCTCCGTTATAAAATTTGCAGGCTCGTAAAACGCGCACGGCCATAGGCCGGTGGATTTCCGGCAGGACGCGAATTTCCGTTTCATCGAAGACCGAGGGTAGGAAGGAACCGAGAAGAAATCGGGCCGCCTCGTCCTCGTAACGTATTCCGTCGCGAGCATTCTCTCTCGGAAGCTAATTTCGTCCCCGGCTCCGCCGATCGGCCGTGTCCCGGCTATCGAGACGCTGCAAAGCCCCGTGGAGATCGACGATTTTCCTGGCCGTCCTCGGCATTTCTCCTCGAGCGACATTCTGCCCGAGGGGAAGAATAATCCGGCAATTCGCTCGGATACCTCGTTTACCTCCCGCACGGCCCTCCTACGGAGGAGGCTGCGCGGACGATGCGAAGAAAACGATCCCCTTACAAAGCGGGGACTTTTAGATTAATGAAACCGTACATCGTGGCACCGGCTTACGTCTCGACCGATCGCGAGTCCGAACGGTTACGGAATACTCGCTCGAACCGCCGTCCCGAGAGTTTAACGTTTAACCAACGACCCAAATTCCTTCTTCCGCCCCAGAGCCGTGTCCCGATGCTCGAAAGGTTTTTAACGAGAAGCGTAATTCACATCTGGAGCAGGGCGCGCTTTAACGCCGGTCGAGCTGTAAATAGGTGCGCGGACTTTCTCGCATCTTACCCCACGCTATTTACGTTTCTCGTGAACCAAAATCTCCCTCGGATCGTCCGTACGATCGAGAGGCACGCGGGACGGGATCCCCGCGACGGACTATAAGCATAATCGTGGGATTTCTACGCAATTTGTAAATAATACAGCAGCCTCCTCCTTACACGTATTCGAGTAGCCCTCGCTTTATCCCCCGGCACTTCGCGAGAGTCGTGCGCGACGTGATTCCTGGTCGTGAAAGGCCGCACCGCAGAGATGGGCCGGCCATCGAGATAAGCCACCGGCGTCCACGGCCCTGCCGACGGATCGATCGTTTGGACGGTGAGGGACGTCCGGCAAGCCTCCGGTTCTCGCGCCGGGACGCGGGGACTGTACGCCTACCGGCGGCTCCCAAGGCCGTCCGCGAACCTCCGTCAAGACCGGCGCTGGGTTTGTGCCGACACGATGCCCGTTGATTTATTAAAACCGGAGCGCGATCGTAAGTCATCCGTCGGTTGGCTGTCGGTGAATGGAAAATTGATTAGCCCCGTCCCCCTGGGGCTGCGCGCGGGGGAGAAAAAGTTCTCCTTCCCGCGAGGAGCGTCGAAGGAGCACTCCTTGATTATGTACCGCTCGGCTAACGATGTCGGTAGATCGATGCGTAATTAACAGCCGCTTTATTGTTCGAGCAAGAGGATGTTTTAATCATACTCGCCGGAACAGGCCGCAGGATCGAAAAACAAGCGCTCGGGTTGGCGCGCCGTGAAAAAGGCGAGCACTTCCTCGGCCGATGAATAATTATTCCAGAGCCGCGATGACGAGGCGATCCGAAGGAATCGGCCCGAGGAATACGTCGGTGCGCGCCTCCTTCTGCCGACTCTAAACCTATCGGACCGCCCGATCGTCCCTGGAAGAGATCGAGCCTCCTTGGGATGGAGTATTTTCCGAGATTTTGCGCGGTCCATCGATGTCCTTCTTTGAGGATAGTACGCTTAGTACGCTTTGAGATGTCTGGAAAGTGGCTGGCAGGTTTAGCGTTAAAATTAACCCCTCCGTCTCGACTGAAATTTACGTTCGGATTAGCGAACCTCGTATGGAGATCTTCCCGAAAGAAGCGACCTCTCGAACTGGCGGAGAACGACTCTAATGCCGTGACGTATTACGGAATATTACGCGAAACGCATTAAATCGAACGTAATCCGAAAGTTTCGTCCGACGTTTCCTCGAAAGCTTAAAGTGGCACTGCCGCGAGTCTGCGCGTAGATCGCACCTGTGTAACCAAATTTCCCGATCACCGAGGATTGCAGCGTGATCGTCCGCCTATAGTCGCTCCACGTTTGCACCAGCGCGGGTAGTGGCACGTACCTCTTTGCTCGAAGAAATCCTCGATTCGAAGGTCGAATACGTTTACGTTCGGTTTCAAGAGCAACGACTCGTATCACCGTGTAGCAGGAAAGTCGCCTCGTTCTTCATCGTCGACGATGAAGCACGTTTAACGGATATTTTTCCCAAGGAGGAAACAATGGACTGCGGAAAAATGGAATACTCGGATTCCAAAGGCGAGAAGCGTGGCGATTAATCGTTCCTGCGACACCGAAGGTGAAAGGAGAGTCGTAAAGCGGGCGTCCGTTTCGAAAAGGCATCGAAGCGAGAAATACCGATACGCCCCGAGGGGCCGAAGGGTACGGCAAAAGCTACAGGATCAACGATCATCGTATCGGTGCTGCGGAGGACCAAAATGAAAATCGTCGGTCAGTTCGAGGAAGAGTCGCGAGCCGAGCGTACGAAGGAGCTGGAAAATTAATTCCTCGATCGTGGTAACGAGATAGACGTCAAAGGCGCTCGGAAGGAACTCTCTAATTGGCTCCGCGACAAACATTTTGTCCTGTCGTCGTGCCTCTTTGCTTTACCGAGAATCCCCGAGGTAGTACGGATTATTGTGTGGGAGACGAGCTGTAGGTGTATTCGTAACAAGCGTACCGTCTCCTTTCTACCGCTTCCCGATTAGCTCGGGCAAAAGAAAGCAAATCTCGTTGTCCCCTGAAAACCTTCCCGTTAAATGGAAATTCATCGTTGACAATGGATTTATCAAATCTCAAGGAAACGTTCTTCTCGCAACTTTGTATTACGACTCGTAGTTATGGTATCGCAGTTGTCATTTCCGCTACGAACGAAGAACGTTTGGCGTAAGAAAATGTAGGACGGGGTACATCCGCTTGTTCTTAACAAGTTCTAGGAATTAAAGTTTCCACTGCGTGCACCGTTAAGCATTATCGTACCGGCGCGAGTTTAGCTTACTTTGTACGCGCTGCACGAGAGAGAGATAGAGATAGAGATAGATAGAGAGAGAGAGAGAGAGAGAGAGGGAGAGAGAGAGAGAGGGAGAGGGAGAGAGAGAGTAAATCTAAAGGAATATCCCGGTACCGCTCGGCGATATGGAAGAAAAATAGCGCGACTCGACGAAACTCTCACGAGGAGCGTAATCGCGAGTGCGGTGGTGGTAATCGATATTAATAATAATACGGCCTAATTACGATAGGCAGGCGTACGTACGTATATACGAGCACATTTCGGTTAAACGCATTTGAGGTCGGTACGAGTACTGGATATGCGTGATATCCAATTGATACCTAGTACCAGCACCGATACCATCTCCGTGATATTTAATTCATACACGGCATCGAGGCTGATATCGAATGCACGCCGGTAATGCATACGACCGCGCGGTGGAACACAGGGGAAGGCGGTGTCGGGCTGACTTATGCGATACATCGACCACTATATACAAAGCCCGTAACCAAAAGCGCGAGCTGCGAACGCATCGCGGAGGACCTTCTCGATCGTCGATCGCGAGGAGCATCGACGTGCGCGTATCGAGGGAAGGTATCGAAAATAAGCGTTCCGATGATTCCCAAGAGCCGAGTCGGAGCCCGGAGAAAATCGGTCCGGCGAATCGCGAGGAATCCCGTCTCGGCACGCTTCGTGCGCTAAGCGAGAAAAGGCAATCCGAAGCGGGGGCGCGAGTGCGCCGGTTATAAATTCCACGCCGGTCGCCTCGTGGAAGACGTCGAAGGCGAGATGAACAGCCTCTCGGCCGTGGCCGGGGCCGAGGAAGGCGGCGGCTCCGCAAGGCGAGAGGCTTTGGCTGCGAATTGAATGGGAAATTGATGGGCTTCGCCCTGTCGGTCGTGTACGCGCATATCCGCCATAGACTGCCTCCCTCTCGCCCTGGAATCCCTTGTCCCGGCCGTGTATACACCCTGTAGCCCCCTCCTCCCAGCCGCGCCCCGCGGCCGCCTCCGCGTCCGGCCCTACGTGTGTTCCTCGCGCATGCAACCGCCCTCTCGTCCTTCCTACCGCCGCCGAGGCTGTAGGTGTGTACAGCTGGAGATACCCCGGGTAAACCGTCGCCGCTCCGTTTGGCCCGCTGTTTGCCCATGCTGACCGCTTGAATATGTATCGCCCCGCCGGCGCTTTGATTGTACGCCTTCGCATTTGCATGCGGAAGTGTCCCGGACACGGGCCGCCGCCCCGTGCACGAAGACGCAACAGTCGTCGGCGCCAGGCGCCAGGACCTCGGCCGCCTTTATCTCCAATTTGCCCCTTTCTTTACGCCGCGGACCTATCGAACCACTCCCGCCGACTGGCCGGTCGTTTCTTCGAAAAACTCCTAAATGCGTACCTATCGGCCTCGAGGCTCGGTGAAGAATAATCGTTCGGGAATCTTTCAAAAGATGCGCCTCGGACGGCTTGGCGCGCCACTGGAAGTCAAATTAAAAAAGACCGAGCCGGCAAAGCGTTGCAAGGTACGCGCACTCTGTGCATTATGAAACTTCTTTGTCCTCGATTTATTTCGTTTTTCCGACGCAAAGATGGTGCGAATATTTTTGAAAGAATGTAATTACTCGGTGTGCAGTCGTAGATGCAATTTCCGCCGACGATGGAAGTTTATCCGTCGGTATGCGTGAGAATAATGTACAGCGTGGATACGACGTGCGCGGTGCAAATTTCAAGGCAGAACGCTCGCTATAATAGCGCCAATTAATTTTATGCCGATGCATCGGAATAATGGGTTACCCCACATTATGCACACGAATATAATACACACACACACATATATATATA
>JBCFXI010001138.1:0-72981 GCA_038496175.1 Ampulex compressa
TATATATATATATAAAATGATTTTACTTTGAAATAACACCGAGAGTGTCATTTTCAAGGCGAGTCAATGTCACTTTTTTATGTCCTCTTATGAATACCGCAAATTTTGTATGAAAAAATGTCTATCTTCCCCTTCGTTTCGGAGTAAAATGGCCACGTCGCTATAAACATTGCACTATAGAACCATTCGAGAATCGTGATTCCACGTCACTGTGTTCCCTGTATATTGACGATCAAAGAGCGAGTCAAACATTTTGGAATACCGTGTATATATAGGATGGGCCATTTACTGGTTTGTTTTTAAATTATAGGATACCGATTTGCTTGAAATTTGCACAGCTAGTCAGTCCTTTCATTCTCAAATCCAAGACTCCAACCTTCGCGATAAAAAATAATTTTCTTTCAAATATCGATGCAGACTCATTTCATAGCATTTATAAAAACAAACTTTCGAATAACCCACCCTTTACATATTCCTCTCTAGCTTTCCATCCGTCCTCTTCCCTCCGCCTCTCTATCTATTCCTTTCTCTCTCCATCCTCCAGCAGACCTTTCGCCTCCTCTCTCCCCTTACCTCCCAGGAGCATTGTCTCCGCTCCCCTCCGCGCCCTCTTCCACCATTATTCCCATTCTTCTCCCTTTCCGCTGGTGAGATAAAGGGTCTCGAGCGCGCGGGTCAACCTCTGAGGCCCCATTGTCTCCTGGCCAAGGGAATATTCCGGGGGGACGCTCGAGGAGTAGGCGAGGACGCGGAGATCCGCGGCCGGAAGATGGAAAGCCTCGGTGCTCGGGGCGCCAAGGTGAGCCGACGGATGGCGGAATCTCGGAGTTGCCTCGATGAAGATTCTCCAACCCTTTGAACTCGCGCCTCGAGTCGCGCACGACCTGGAGATACGCGCGGAAAAAGGGGCTCGCGCTGATTCTCACTGGCCGGATGGATAGAAAGGATAATGGAGTAACGTGGTATTTACGTGGGATGAAAAGAATCGTGGAGTGCAAGGGGTTGAGAGCTTTTGCAGATGTTTTGTATTAGAGATTATTGGAATTAGCGAGGAAGGATTCTTCTTTTTTTTTTTCTTTAAGAAGAAGAAATCAAAAGGGTAAAGGGTTAATCTCTGTGTAATCCATGGTGACTTCAAAGCGAGGTTTTGTTTACGTGCTTTACGATTTATTCTAAGATTTATTGTATCGAAAAGCGAATGTGAAGGTTGGTCCTTGAACGATGCATCGTTTATTTGCAACCCCTTTTTCTTTTTATTTAGCGATATATAATTACGCGAAAAGAGATTAAAATACGGTGAGAATATCAAAATCTATAATTACGTACCTTTAATTCTGAATCCCTTGATTTTTAAATTTTAAAGGCGTATCGAGTATAAAGGGTCGATTACTACCGCTAATCGTGTTCTTCTCTGTCTGTTTCAGGTACGGTACTTTACGAGAATTCGATCCACTTACTTTCGATAATCTTATCCGCGCTGTGCTCACGGTATTTTGTCAGAACACACCAATGTATGTATGTACGTATTATTTTACTAGCGGCTCCTCCAAGAGAAATCCGAGGCAATGATCTTCGTGCGTTTCGATGAAGTCGCGCACACAAACGTTATCTCCCTTGGCAACATTTTTATCGATAATATTTATCGATATCGGTTACGTAATGCTGTTTATTTATCTGCTCTTTGAGATGTGTTTCTTTGAGTCTCGACTATACTTCGGTTACATATGAAATTGGCCAGTGTGCTTTCTGATCTCTAATCGATTCATTTCGCCAGTTTATCATTAGTCTTGTGTATCTTTACAATATTAGTTTATCGACGTTTTTCATACTGCCTTTGGGATAAAAAAAACTTTATTTTCCACAGGAGGTTTTATTAATTGCACTTCAATTTATAATTCGTATCCTCTTCGAAGCGATGCCATACACCAAGTAGTCAACACTAATGCTGTCAAACGCATTAAACTGTCAAACCCGCTGAGTCCAGGCACGTATATATACATAAAAATTGGTCGAGGAGGGCGTCACGCGTTTTCCTTATCGGTGCGCTCATACGTGCATAATCCAAGCTCTCGACACTCGATTTCTCGCTTTCGTTCGGGCCTCGTAGCCCGCGGCGATTCCGCCACGCTTCTCGCCTCTCCTCCGTATTTTTATTCCTTCCACTTTTCTCCGCCGGCGAGATAAAGGCACTAAATCGCGCGTGAACCCTTTGTCCGCGATCTTGGAAAGCTACGGGAAAAAAGGAAGGGCAGAGCGCGATCTACGAGCTGAAACCGAGTAGGGGATGATTACGCCTGTGAAAATAAGTCGAAATAAGTTCGAGGAGAAGATTAGTAGGTCCTGAAGCAGTGGTTAGCTTCTTTGGCGACCGCCATGTATCTGAAAATAAAATCTCGCGCCATCTTAAAAAGTGTCTATTTTTTTTTATTCGGGAAGTCATATTTATTACAAGGTATTTGCTTTATTGAAAAACTAAATACATTTACGTGCACGCAATATCTCTATTTAAAATCGACTCGAGTAAAAAGACATTAAATCCAGGGATGAGAATTCCTGTTCGACAACAAGGATCTAACTTTGAACAGTTTGCTTCATAATATAATGTTAATAATATTGCTAAACGCATTGTCCATAAAATATTTTTCACGAAGACTTGCCAGAATAGCAGACTTATTCTTAAAACGTATTAATATTTATTTTTACCATTTTTTCCCTCCCTATTACATATACTTCTCATTATTATGTTGAACATTGCTTAGAAGCTCAGGGCTCAAAGGGTTAACCCGTCATCTCGACTTTGCCCCGCTTCTCTTTGCTCGTCGAGCTCCGGATGAGAAGATCTTTCAACGTCCTTTGCCACGGTCCTTATCCATTTTTTAACGAGCCACCCTGTACGCTTTCGCGATGAGGGAAAATGGCGCATGCGAGGGAATACAAATTTTAATGAAGTCGTCCAAAGTTTATTACAAATCGGATTACGAAATGCGTCTAGGTTTAAAAAAGGTGTTGATAATTCTTAACAGATCGCATCGACGAATGGTATCTGATTATGAATGATGTACTGACCGATTATCTAGGCTAAACGTGGAGTATTTTGTTCTGTTCTTTCATGCTGCAAGGAGTTTACTCGTTTGCAAAAAGGATCTAGAATAATTGCGGGAACATCGTGATTTAGATTAGCGGTTCGTATCGGGTAATCCGGTTAATTTCGAAATAAAATCTAGTTCCAGTTAACCCGTTTCTCGTGGCAAATCTAGATCGCTACGCGTGCAGCTTATGATCTATTTTGTAAGATAGTTCCATAATCGCAAAGGAGATAATCGGTCAATTCGAGCGTTAGACAAGAATAATCGATACACGTTAGTATGCCTGAAGATTCTACGGTAATTACACTGATTGGATGTACCGTTAAACGATCTGCTCGATCGTGGAGATCGCGGAGATTGTTAAAGGGGGTAAAGCTGAATTATAGGCACGCATCTTATCAGAGTGGATGCTTATTTAAATCTTTACGTACAGAACAACGTTCGAATCAGCGAAGAAGATTCCTCAGCCGACCACAGAGCGAGTATAAATATCGCAGAGTCGGTGTACGAGAATTTCCATTTTTGAACGATAAAACACTCGGACAAATACGACAACCATGTACAAAATATACAAATCTCATCGAAGAACAGCATCGAGCCTGCATAGAAATCTTAATAAGAGGTTAGAAACGAAACTGCACGATCTTCGAGAATCATCGAGATTTCGTCTTTTCCAAAACAATTTTTAGCATTCTTCAAAAGAAAACAAATGAGCTACGGATTCAAATCTCGCCCATCACCTCTGGTTTTTCTATGCGATATGGATATCGTAGCTCTGGCGGTCCGGAACCCACCTTAAACACTAGGTCCTAGTCCAACCGACCTTAGCAGTCGGCGCCAAAAAATGAATTCAAAAAAGAAGAAAACAAACATCACCGACACGCTTCCCAAAGCATCGATACTCCCACGATGCGCGCGCAGCGCCTTTCATCCGCCCCCTTTTTCGCGCCTTATCCACGAATTTGCGCCCGCACATTCCATCCGGCATATTTCACGTCGAGGTCCCACATAGCGTGCCAGTTAGAGGAGACCTTCATCTCTCACTCCAGCGCCGTGCTCAGCCTCGCCTCGCTTTTCGTACAGCGACCTGGCATAAGATACCAAAGCTGCGCAGCAATCGTGCCAGGATGCTACGCCCTCCCCCCTCCCCTCCTGCTGAAAGCGCGGCTCCACTATTACGCATTGCCCCCACGTGCCACCATAAGATACGTATTACGACGTTGACTTCATTGGGAGCTTTGTATCATTGCATCTCGTGTCTGCGTATCCTCTTAGCGCACGCTGAATACAAATTTGGGCTGCTGGCCCATATTTCTCGCTCGTTATCCGCCGATCGCTCGTTCCTCGCACCGGCCGCCATATTTCATTATGGAAATCGTTGCGCGAAACGCGGCCCAAGGCACGCGTCCTTGCGTTCTTGTTCTTCACGGAGGGGAGTTTCGAGTGGAAAATTCACGATGGCTTTTGATCGAGTATAAAGTGGTGGTGTAGAGCGCTAAGCGGTTCGTAGACGATGGTTTAGCCTCCTATTGATTTTCATTATATTCGCGCTCTACTCGTCTCGGCAGTTATACTTCGCGTTCGCATTCGAGGCTAAGAGGATACGAAGTCCGCGATGGAAAAACAACGATCGTCTATAATTCATCCCTCCGAGACTTCGCAAAACCAGGATTATATTCCTGCCGGCGTGGAACCGAGATTGATCCATTTTCCGCGTCGCTCTATAGGCATCGGCGCATTGCTTCTCCCGGCCTTCCTGCGCGCTGCTTTAATCTCCAGGCAAAGGCCCCGCGCAAGAAAATTATATCCCGCGAAGATTTCACATCGCATTTGTACCGCTATGAATATGTATCCGCTTTTAACGAATATTCCGATATAGACATTAATCGGATCGTCGCGTTCGAGGGGAGGAGGAGGCATTTTCTTGCCTCTGGCTTGGAAAAGGCGGGATTGCGAGTATTCCTCGTGAGCTGGAACCGCGATTGATCCATTTTCCGATTCCCCCTAAAGGCATCGATGCATCATTTCCCGGCGTTTCCGTGCTCCGGTTTAATCTCGAGATGAAGGCCTTGCGCGAGAAAATTATCCCGCGCTCCGTGCTCCAATTCGTCATTGTGCCTTTACCATTATAAACATATTTGGTTCGCTTTGTAACGAACGTTTTAATCTGGATATTAATGGAGCATTCGTAAAGAAAAAGCCACTTTCTTCTCGGTTGACTGCGCAAAGCTAGGGTTACAGGTATTTCTCGTAATGCGAAACCCTGAGCGATCCCTCTTCCGATTCCTCCTGCGAGCTTCGATGCGTCATTTCCTGGCTCTGGTTTGATCTCGAGATGAAGGCCTTGCACGAGGAAATTATCCTCCGCTCCGTGTTCCAATTCATCATTCGAACACTGTTATAAATATATTTAGTGTGCTTTGTAATGAATATTTTAATGTAAATATTAATAGAGCATTCGTAGAGAAAAGGCAACTTTTTTCTCGATTGACTTTGGAAAGCTAGGGTTAGAGGTATTTCTCGCAATGCAAAACCCTGAGGCATACTTTTTCTGACTCGTCCTGTGGGTTTCGATGCGTCATTTGGCGGGTCTGGTTTGATCTCGAGATTGCCTTGCACGAGAAAATATTCATCGTTGTACTTTTACCATGATAAACATACTTAGCTTGCTTTATGATGGATATTTTATTGTAGATATTAATCGAGCAGTCATAGAGAAAAGGCTATTTTCCTTTGAGTCGACTTCGCAAAGCTAGGCTAACAGGTATTGCTCGTAATGCGAATCCTTGATCGTCCTTTTTTCCGATTCGTCCTGTGGGCTTCGATGCGTCATTTGGTTTGATCTCGAGATTGCCTTGCACGAGAAAATTGCCCTTCGCTCCGTGTTCCAATTCAACATTGTACCTTTATCATTATAAACATATTTAGGTTGTTTTATAACGAATATTTGAATGTAGACATTAATCGAGCATTCGTAGGGGAAAGGCCATTTTCCTTTGGGCCGACTTCGCAAAGCTAGGGTAACAGGTATTCCTCGTAGTGCGAAACCCTGATCGATCCCTTTTCCGATTCGTCCTATAGGCTTCGATGCGTCATTTCCCGGCGCTTCCAGCCGCCTGTTTAATCTCGAGGCGAAGACCTTGTGCGCAAGGGGAATCGCGTTTCGTTGACGGCTGCCCGAAGGTGCGGGATCCTCTCGACGTATTGAAACGCCCACCTGCCACCCGTGTGCCCTCGTGACGCTAAATTAACGTCAAGCCGTGGTGGTATTTAGGCCAACCGTGCTCCGCCTCAGACCCCACCTCCCTCCCCCCTCCCGTGCCCTCCTTTCCGAGGTCATTCGTTATCAATCCCCTCCCCCCGCCCTTTTTTCTCTTTCGATTTGTCGGAAAAGGCGGATCGCCCGGCACCTTCGTGTTGCCTCGGACATCGCGTGGGAGTGCGACGGAGAGAGAATATGAGAGCCTGGTAAAGGGAGAGAGAGAGAGAGATGGAGAGAGCACGAAAAGCTAGAGAAAGATAGAGAGTGAGCGTGCATATGAAATGAGGAGAGAGAAGCTTAAAAGGGGGAGGGGAGGGGAGAGCACAAAATGGTGGAGAAGGGAAGACTGTGAGCGTGCATTAAAGAGCAAGAGAGAAAAGGAGAAAGGAGAGGGAGTGAGATAGCAATGTAAATACGATGGCTTGAAAATTGGTAAGGGGAAAATCAACCGTGCTTCATTCATCTTACGAGCGGAAAGGCGAAGCAATAGCGAACGTCACTGTGTTTCTAACCGCGACGGTGGGATGGGATTATTTGTTAACCTAACCTCGTATATTGGGAATGTCCGATCATGGACTTTGGTCGGATCTAGGCAAAGCTAATTCGTGCTTCGATCTTTGATTCGAAGGAAGTTTAGAAGACAGGATATAAGTTGTGCTTGGAAGAATGTTCCGTTGTTTCCTGTAAAGTCTCGAAGTTCGAGTATTGGAGGAAAAAGGAGCGATGTTTTATTGGTCACTCGTGTCTCCCTAATTTTTTGTTATATTATTATTTTTTTTGTATTCACTCGTATTATTTTTTGTTATTCACCATATAAATGTACATTGAATTTAAGTACATCGATCGTATTTCCGTTCGATGCTATATAAGTACTTTTCTCGATCGTCGTATCTTTAGCTATATCGAGCCAAATATGGTCGATCGTCCAGTATTTCTTGGAAATTCTTCCTCGCGATCAACGAGCTTCTTCTACCATCCAAGAATAAATGAAACAATGACGAATCGCTGAGCGATGTATTCTCGATTGGCCATCGTATTCACATCAATTTCCCTTCTTTTGTTAGCTCTCTATAATACACGCTGGCCTCAAAGCAACGCATTATACATTTTGCTGCAAAACGACTATCGCTTCCGCCTGAGATTTATGGATGGTTTCAACGGTATCAAGGGCAAAGTATCACCCCTCGATTGTCTGATAAACTCCTATCGATTACATCCGCTTTTAGCATCGCCTTTATGATGTAAAATTATACGAGAATTCGGGATGAAGCATGGCATTCAAGTCTATAAAAAAATTTGGATCATAGAGGGTTAATTAGTTTCAGCAGCTATTTCCTGGCCGATGGGAATCGTAAATCTTGTTATTTTCCCGAGATATTTTCCATTTAACGGGCAGACCGATAGCTGGGCCGTTCTCGTTTAAAATCGATGGCCGCCGTTCTCCTAACTGTTTTCCTTATTCTAGAAAATTAACCACCGACATCGGGCGCAACTCTATTTGTCGAACGATTCTATGGTTTCGCCGCAAGGTCGATCGTTCTCAATCCAACTCCGATCCATTCCGGATGCGTGTCGCACGATCTGCCGATGTGCGAAACAGGGTCGCGAAATGGTGGGCTGTTTTAACCAGCAATAGGAGTGAAGTCGCGGCTCGTACGTTAATCGCGATTCGGATAGAAATGTTTGATACTAGTTGGAACACACCATTGATGCGTCCTTTTAGTAATTTAAAACACACATATTCAAACCTACAAGTGTGCTTGTAAACCGAAATCCGCATTCTGCGACTTCTACTAGTTTATCATATATTTTTCCCCATACTTTTTACTCGATAGTTTGTGATATAACAAAGATTCGTTCTCAAAGATCCATTTTGATCGATAAGGTAATAATTTCCTTAGGGACGAATTCTTTATTCGTCTTCGGGAAGTGCATTCGTCTCAAATATTCATGTAAACAATTATAAATAAATAAATATAAGTGAATAAAAACTATAAACGTACTTAAATACACGTATACATACGAGACTGTGCTTGATATAGAAAAAGTAATATTCGAAAAGGAAATCGTTATTCTTATTTAGGCGCAGCCTTTGAACATTTTTAGGTCGTCGATGTGGCCCTTGGCGCAATTTGGGTTGACCAGGTTTGCTCTGGATCATTAATACACAGACCGCTGTGCAAGGTTGGTGCGACTCGGATACGCGAATTTATCGTACGAACCGAGGGCCTTTGACTCGATGTCGTTTCTGTCTGGACGTGAAAACAACGTGGCAGCTAATTACCGGCGCTCGATCGGGGCCACCGATTAGCGGTCGCGCTTTGGCCAGTCCGCGATCGTTGCTTCGTCGAAAATCGAACGCGAAGCTCCCTGTTTATTTGGCTTTTCCCAGCGAGATGCTGCCAATTGTATACCGAATCTCGTCGAGGAAAATTAACGGCGCTAAAGTTGTCACATTGGTAGATTGCTGTGGAATACCTTGCTTCTTTTTCGTCCTGTTTAATTAAGTTTTGCCTTCAACAACTCTTCGTTTCCCTCTGCTCTCGAGATTAAGCGGAGTTAAAACAGTGTTATCTCGTTTTTTTTCTTAAAAAAGAATGTTGCTCCGAGAAATCACTGTCTCAGCTCTTCTTTTTATTAAACGACCATGTTTAAGACGTTTTCTTCATAAAATAGAGAACCGAGGTTTTGCTCGCGAATCAAGATACAGTCGATTCGGATAAGAAAAAGGTCTCTTTCGATCGCTATGCGATACTTGATGGATCGCGGAAGGCGAAGTACTGTACAGTACATTTCAAGCATGAAAAGTTCACTCTGAGTATCGATGCATCGGTGGTATTACTCGAAACTTTGAAGATCGAGGCAAATATAAACGAGAGTCGATGTAAGAGCAGCCTGCAGTAGAGAAAAATATTAAACATTTCATTAAACGTACTCTACTAATTTTCCACGTGCAAATTTCCATATAAAAATTAGAGAAGACAATGTATCTCTCCTAAGATAAAATTCGAAGCTGTGGAAAATCGTTCATGGTAATAATCGTCGATAAATATTCTTTATCGTTACGAATCACCCGTGATTTTCCTCGATTTCTCTCATTCAGAATCCTCCAATCGCGTTCAACGGATGCACTAACTTCCGGGAAACTCAATTCGGCCCAAAGATTCGACGGGATTGGTCCAACCCCATTGTTCATTAATAATTCGGTCGCTAAGCCCTGGCAAGCTTGCGGCTTGATTTACGGTTTGATCAAACCTATTTCCTGGTCGGCGGTTTAAAACGAATCGATAAATCACATCCGCGGACACTGGCCGCAATGAATCGTCGACTGATCATCGATTGATTAGCTACGCGAATGACAGAAATGGTTCGTCACCGCGCGTCAAGATAGCAGAGCCTCGCGCGAAGATATCGAAGAAATTTAACGCCGAAATGCGCCATAGCCGATCCTGGAATTTCGATGCTATCGTCCGACAGACAGGCCTGCCAATCTAAATTGTACCACGTGCCGCATTGACGATATGAAAATTCTCAAGCGCCATATTTAAGTAGGATTAATGGCAATCTTTTTTCGAATGTGTTTTTTGAAATTTGTCTGCACGGTGAATTTGATGCTTATCGATTTTTATTGTGAGCAATTGATTTGAATTCAGAGGTACATTGAAAGTGTTCGATTGGGATAGATGGAAAAAAGGTACAATATTACAACAAAATATTAAAAAAAATTCACATTGTGCGAACATGTGTATTTATATGGTAATAAGCGTCAAATAAAAATATAAATAGCTGATACGATAAAAAGAAAGACAATTTGTAATATAGGATCGGTGAGTCAGGTGTTGGCCGGCCCTGATCTAGAATTTCGCTAAGACGTAGACCGTGCAACTTTGCGTTACTAACGTCACTCGTGTTTCGAGCAAACTCAATCTGCACAGCTTGCAAATTGAGCAAACTCGTCCGTTAATCATTCGCGACGTCGGTGCGATCTAACGTTCCAAAATGTCAACCTGTTAACCCATTCGCTGTCAGCCATTTAAATCCTCTGAAACTATCGCGGGTCATCCAATCGGCATGTAAATCTGGGGACTATTTTTAAACCACAATAATTTCGAAAAACCTCCCTAACTTTTCTATTTCTAAAGCTATTTTAATGAAATATCTATGACATCTATAAAAAGAAAATATCTATAAAAAAATAAAAATGAAATATCTTTAAAACGCCATTGGAAAACCAAAACGTTCCTGTATATTATATTTCTGGAAAAACAATCGAGGAGGATGCATCAACCGTTTTTATTGTTACGACGTCTGTTTCTCGAGGGAATGCAGTATTTATGTTTCTTTGTCGAGGCAGAGAGTTTAGGAGAGGAGACATCTTTCTTTTACGACGATCAATTTTATTATCGTGCCCACGGTGATCAATTTTTATCGGCACGAACCGATAAAAATGAATTTGTAAGGCTAATGTAGCTTATCTTTCCCTTGAAACTGTTCGTCCTCATTCGCTAGTTTCGATAAACGATAGCTCATCGATAAAGTATACACTCGGCGCGATAAAGTACGCTCCACGGATTCCAAAAGATCCTTTTCCCCATTGAAACTAATAGAAATAAGCGGTGCATCGTGGATAAATTAATACAGCGACGCTTCTTGAACACATTTATCGTCGCTCTTCTGCACCAAAGAATTTCTTGCGAGTGGCGAAAATCGTCGCGCCTTTGTAAGATCGTCCGCGAAGTTTCATTCATCCCCACTTCATCGGGGGGCAACTCAATTGCAAGTACTACAGGTTGTGCACCAAGTCATTAAAAAGAAGTTTTCCATTATCAGACGGTTGCCGGAATTCGAGACTCTTGCGGTACGTAGAGCTCCTTAATTAAGGTGCTTAATTAAGCTTTTGTTCCGCAGTCCCTGACCACGAGCCATTCATTATACTGTCCTTAAGCTTCCGTCCGAAATCCGACTTTGCTCGAGCAAAATCGCCCCAATTTTCCGCCACGGGAAATGCATTCACGTTCGATGAATGAATTCGCCCGACCGCACATCATATTTCCAATGGCCCCTGCGGTTCGCTTCTCAAAGTTTGGGATTAAATTCCGTATCATTCGGACGATGCGCATATCGCTTTAACACACGCACCTCTTGCTTTCGCCTTGTTTCTCGGAATGGCCAATTTCATTATACGTCTCGTTACGCGTAAGACATTTTACGCGTGGAATAAGAGATATTGCAAATTTGAATTGCGATACACCCTGCAGTTTTTGCTATGGAGTTCTTTTTCTCGGATCAATTTAATAGAACAGAAGTTGTATAATAAAATGGTGGTACTAAAAGTACTAATATTACTTGCTGGTTACAACAACAAAATTCGATGCTGTAGATAAAAACGCGCGGCTTCATACAAATTGTGGAAAGCGCATTTAACGAGAACTTTACATTAAGAGTGTAAAAAAATATGTTTCAACTCGTTCTTTCGTTGCAATTTAAACAATCAGAAACTTGAAGTGTCCTTCAGAGAAAAACCTTGAACTCCAGTTAAAGCGTATTCACAAAATGCTGGAATTTACGCATGACTTTGATAACACATTTCCGCTGCATTCAATTATAAACTCGTTTCTGATCTTAATAATTCTAAGCGTCGGATAAATTCTCTCGCTTAACAGCTATCCAAAGAATTTTTCCCAAACGCCCTACTATCCTTATTATAACACGAAGCTGCGAAGGCTGGATTTGACGAATCTCATCGATCGCTGTCCGATTATTCCGGGCGCAGCCATGGACGTCCACTTCGTGTCCCGCCACGGACGAATCTAATCTTCTTAAAACGTCAACAAGTTTGCCAACTTAGCAGGCAATTAATCGTGATTCGATAGTCGGGACCATCGTTTCAAATTAACACGCTCGGTTAATTAAGCGCCTCTCTGTACGCGAAACAGCTGTTTTGCATTCTCTGGCTGTGCGCCATTCGTTATCGGACCATCGCTCGTTATCTCTCTCTCTCTCTCTCTCTCTCTCTGTCTGACTCTATCTCTCTCTCTCTCTGTCTCTCTTGTTTCCCGTCTCTGCACGTTATCGTCGCGACCTAACCTTTGTTTGCCTTCATTTCTGCACTGCAAATAAGCAACGTAATTGATTACAGGTTCAGAACAAACCTTGGACTTGTCAAAACAATCTGAACTAATAAAAAATAGAAAAATAGAAATAGAAAAGGTGCCAAGGGTTTTACTATAATTTGCAACACTAACTTGTAAACCGATCTAAGCCTCGGTGCGAACAATTCTTCTTTTCTCCCTCTTTAAAAGAAATGAATATTCCACGATAAAGGTGTCAATGAGGATAAACATTTCTAAGCAGCGGAACGTATTTCATTGAATAATTATCATTGATTTACACCATGGCGGACAGCACTATCTGAACTTTCGACGATAACGATAATATTGCCTCTCGAGGTAGGAAAACCAATCTATTCTGTTAACCTATCCACGCGAATCCCGATGAAGCGTTGAAAAAATAAACCGTCTAGAGCCAAGGTAAATGTTTCAACTGGAATAAACGAATAGACTAGCAGATATCGTGGCTACTGTTTAGTTACCCTTTAGGTTAGCCGCTGCAAGACAAATAACTAAAAAATGATGGTCCTTGGGGATTCGAAATTACTTTCACCGATCGTAGTAAAGTTCTTAGACTTGTTTCTCTTCGAGAGGTCTAGCAGAGGGTTGGTTTTATTTCTTGGCCGTAATGCCTGGGCCATTCGTCGCTCCTGGACTTTATTATCCCTCATCGATTCCTCCATCGGTTCCTGCGATCATCGGGAAAATACGCGGGAATTTACTTTCGACCATGCCCAACCTTTCGCTGTTTCACTAACGTCTAAAATAAAAATAAAGTATAGCCAGCTATGCGTTTTTTTTTCACGTCAGAGATTTCATCTCAAAGATTCATACAAGCGCGCAAAATAAAGAGATGAAATATCGATAGTAGCTACGTCTGTCTTATGTCGCTGGTCGATTTGTTCTTTTACTGTATACATATACTTATACACATATACGCGAGTACTGTGGACCGTTTATTTTGAAAGTGGTGTAAGTCCATTTCTAGCCCGTAAATATACATTACTTTAGTTAAATTTGCCTAAAACAAATTTATATAATCAAATTACATATTGATAAATTAGTATAAACTTTGCCACGATCGATAATATTAATCTATATGTTTTAATCAACAAATATGCCAACCTTTAATTTTCTCGAAACAAGAGAAAATGGACTTACACCACTTTCAAAATAAACGCTCCATATAATATATTAAAGAATGCTTTGCCAAAACACGTTATTCAGTACGATTCTAGCTTAAAGCGCGAAACAAAAGTATCCGATAACCTATCTCCAAAGTTACTCATAAAATACTCTCAATACAATAGACATCTTAAAAATCAGGAAATCAGTGATAAATCATCCTCAATTTCGGAAATTCGCCCTTTGTACGAATTCTTCCACACAATCCACTCTTTACAATTTGACGCGCGCACAAAATAGTTTCGTCATTCGAGACAAATCCGCAAAGCGCGCGAAAATTTGGAAACCTCAAAGGCGACGCGGCGCTCGTAAATCCAGGTCCCGCAACAGTAATTATATCATCGCACTCGCCAGGCCAGCTCCCAATCGTGACCGTCGAGTTGGAAAATTTTCCTACTCCCCGACCGTAATGTGTCGGGGATCTCCTGAGATTTCGACGCGTCGAGGAGTTTGCTCTCCTGCAATTATCGAAACCTCCAAATCCCCCGGGGCTTCGAGGTCGAGCGTCGTTCTCCTCCCCTTGGAAATAAAACGACGGGTCCGCGCGAAACTCGTTTATATTCCGATCCTGGCGCTGCTCGAATTTCACCTCCTCCCCCTTCCCCGCGCTGTACATTATTTCTATTTATCTCGTCCATCTTAATTGTCACGCGCGACACGTTTATCTCCGCCCGAAAAGGGCGCCCTCTCCCTCACATGTCCCTAAATATAGACGTCTCGGTCGTGGATCATGAAGAGAGACCCGTTGTCCCACGTGCGAGGCCAGGACTGGGGCAATACGTCGTATCGTCGATGTCGAGTATTCGTTTCCTGTTATTCGAGGAATATATACGGGAGGAGGTTGGACGTCTAGGAGCTCTCGGGGAATTCCTCGGCCGTAAGGGAGATCTTCGATCAGGTTCTGCCAGGCTAACGATGGCTCTGAGCGATGCTTCGTTATAAAGGCGATGCCTCGCGAAACCACCGAGTAAAATGGTACGCGAATCTCGATATTCCTCTCGCGTTGGATCGTATATTTACATTTTGCATTGTCAGCGGATATGAAGGAGTAATGTTCATCGAAGGAATCGCTTCTTATTGGTGCAAGGAGTCGAGGTCTCCATTGCGCATGCTCGAGCTTCGGATTAAACGATCTTATTAGTCGATAAGGAAGAACGCGTACAACCGACCTTGGTATTTCTAACTCTCTCTCTCTCTCAATCTCTCTCTCTCTCTCTCTCTCTCTCTCTCTCTCTCTCTCTCTCGAATATATCTGTCTTTCAATTTAGTCCGAGATTTGCGTTAATACCCCGGGGATTTTGTTCGCGTCTCTTCGGCTCACGGCGTATTCCGCGTGATAAATCTAGATTTTCGTACGCTTCCGCACCTTTCATTGCGAACTATCACTTTGCCGGCGGTGAAGCTGCCGGCGAGTGCGAGCTTTAGTAGGTCAGGTTGGAAACGATATAGCGGTCACTGTAACTTCAACGAGCGCTTCGTTAAAATATGCAAAGTGATGACCCTCTATAACCCACGGTAAGTTGCAAGTAACGTTTCGCTAATGCCTTTTACGTAAAATCGGCTATCGCATCGCCGAGGATTTGCACGTTATTGCGAAGTTAAATAGCAGGGCTATAATCGCCGGGTGAAAGCGCTGCCAATTATATCCATTTTCCTCTTTCCTTCTTTAATTCGCGTATATCCTGCTCACGCACAATTTCGCGGCGTTCCCTTTTCACTGCAACTTTGTCCGAGGAAAAAAAGAATTTTTATAATATCACACGCATAGTTTCAATACCCCACATTTGCCCTTCGACGTTTTTCGAATTTTTTAACCCGAACAACCACGTCTAATCAGCGATTTAAAACGATTGGATTGTTGAGTGCAAAGAGAGAATTTTAATTTTTATTGTAATTTTATTGTAATGTAAATAATATAATATCGTAAAGTAACACCTTACAAACGATCTAGCCTTTTCGAAGGAACGTCCGTCAGGAATAAAGCGCATCGACTCGATTTTCTTCCGCGCTCCGCAATGCAAGGTTGTACCAGAGGGAGCGGGAAAAAGTTTTATAATAACAGACCACAGCTGGAGGAGGAATTGGGTTATGGAGGGCTAATCGAAATCGATCCCGGCGGAAACGAGGTAAACAGTCGACATCGAAGTCGGACGAACAGCCAGGTTACTTTGTCCCGTCTACTCGGTGCTTTCGCTCTTGATGATTCATTCACGGCTTTGCTTCACGGCCCGTCGCCTCTCCTGCATCGCATTAATTCGAGGATTAACGAATCGCGTCGCATTGCTCAACGGAGCTCGCGCGGATCCGATAATTACACGATATCTGCCCCGACGAGATTCAATTTCCACGTAGATTAATTCGCGCCTCTCTTCCTTCTGTCACCGCCCAATTTACATCCCCCCATCCCCCCCGCATACCTGCACACGGTTCAACCCTTTTGTTATCGCGCCCAAAGTTCGCTACCCGGGCGAAAGAGCAGAGATACACGAGTGGAGGGGTTGGAAGTCGGAGAAAGTTGGAATCGAAATTTGGTTAGGAACGATGATCGGAAGATTTCGGAGAAACGTGTTGAGGTACGTCGAAGAAATGAATTCGATACTCAGGTATTTTCAATACTCGTGTTTGTTGAAAATTACGATGATTAGATTTATCTCCTTTTTGCTGGGATTTTATTCCATTAGGAGGAAAGGAAGAAGGTGGATCGTTCGATTTACAATTGCATTTTTGAGCTCCGATAAATATAAGTACAAATATAAATATAAATCCCGCCGATCACCTCTGGTTTTTTTATGTGATATAATATATATATCGTAGCTCTGGTGGTTCGGAACCCACCTTAAACAGTAGATCCTAGGCCAAATGACCTTAGCGGTCGATGCTGAAAAATGAATTAAAAAAAGAAAAAATAAATATATCTGGATGGAAATAATGTACGAACAAATCCTTTACCAACTAATTCTGCGTATTTATTTTTAATGGATGGCAAATGAATTTGAGTGCCTAATTCTATGTATTTTTTTTTAATGAATGGCCAATGGATTTGAGTACGTTTAAATAAATCGTGATGATCTCCCTGGATTATGGAGGATTGCCACGGAGCGCATAAACGAGACGTCACTCGGAGCTCGTCATAGATTATAGAGGGTTAATAGACTTTTGGTTGGAAAAAGCGATTTGCGTAAAGTTTCGACGAGAAAGAGGATCTGGCGAGTCTAAGGAGAAACGTTGCGCTTCGTCGACTTCGGCGACAACGCCGATCCTCTTACGGACCGGAGGATCCACTTCGGCGTATTAACGTCATTGTGGCCGAACAACGACTCCGCGTGCTCCAAAGGCCGTTCGTTTTTCCCCCCTCCTTGGGCGAATACGTGCTCGCATAGGGTGTTTCGATAAGACTTCGAATTACAGGGCAAAAAAATTTGTAGACAAAAAAAAAGCTGATCGCGCGTTTACTTCTAAATGAAAAACTCGTGCGATCGAATATCGATATTGGAGAACCGAGGGAGATATACAGATTTTCTGCATATTTGTAATGGATTTTTGCAAAAAATATACGTTTATTCCAAGCGCGTCGCGTAGTTTTTTTTTTTTTTTTTTAATAAAGGAAGATCCAGTGCCAATATTTACACTTTAAAAGTCAATGAAAATTTTAAATTATTTCATTCGGCTACCGTTTTTTTTTTATCGTATTTTCACATTGAAATTTGTTTCGAAAGCCTGTTTGTTTTATGAAATGTCTGCCTGGGTTGTCCATGCGAGAAGATCGATATTCGATCGCACAGCGAGTTTCGCGTTTAGGAATAAACGCGCGGTTAGCGTCGTTAGGTCGTAGCTCTCCTTGAAACTTTTTCGAGCTCGAAAGCCCCGATTTGCAACTTCTAAGCTCCGACGGATACATTGAATCCCTAAATCGCGATACGATGAAAGAGTTTTTCCCAGAGTCGAGTATCACTTTGGGTATTTTCCCCTCATTTCCAATAGTCTGGCAGATTTTATGCCCGGTATCCCTATCGAATCTCACTCCACTATGCTTTTGGATTTGTTCTTATTTTGTTTCGAACAGGTTTACTGTTAATAGACTTCTTGTCACATTCTCCATCTTTATTTCTACAAGTTGAATCACATAATATATACGAAAAATTATATCAATTTCAATAATAATAGTAAACAGATCAAATTCATCGTAGTCCAAATGTTCAAAATTCGTGCATGGGTTTTAATCACGACTGTTTTTTTTTTTTTTGTTCTTCATCGACGTCCACCGAACGTGCTGAAACCCACGCGTAGGGGACGATTATTCTTTTTCCGTCCGCGCATGTTTGCTCGTCGCCCCTTCAGAGCCACGGTCTTCTCCCCCTTTACGAGTTCGTCGAACCACGTCCTCGTGGTTTCCTTCGGCGTCGGCGAATAATCTATTCCGCCCGAAAGTGAAGGTCCTGGACCGCATCCAAGCGCGTTCGTGTCATGTTCGTGTCGCGCATTACCGTGGAAAGCTGCCTGCTCGGGCTTCTGCATTTTTCCAGGGCTGTGGAGTCGGCGTTGGGGTTGGGAGTTTTGACTGCCGGCTTTGCTGCTCTGATGTACGAACATCGTATATATTGAATGTTGGTGCTTGATTCTACATACGTGCACACGCGAGTGCGCGTTCACAGCGCGCACCCCCGTACGCATGCGCACTAACTCGACCCGTGCGCGCATGCGTACATACGCGCGCGAACCTCCACGCATGCGCGTGGCAGTAAAAATTGGATAGGATATATTCAGATGTATTATTAAATATCTAAATAGGATGCGTGTTTATCTATTCTGTTTTCATTGCTTCGTATCGCGTGTAATGGGAATACTTTGTATCTAACAACATTCAGGTACATTTAGTCGCATTAAGAGGAAGGGGACAATTCCAGGATGTTTCTCGAGAAATACGGGAAACGGGGACGAATTTGTATTGGCAGTTGTATTTCTCTGGGGACGCTTGGGAAGAGGTTCCGCCTCGTTCCAAACCTCCCGGGGAAAATATACGGATATTTAAAGAGACGGTGCGCACAGAATTTGTCTTCGGCGTACCACCGTAAATCCAATTGCAAGATTTACTTTTAGAGTTAATTGCGGTGTTTTCAAAGCGGTCGGCGGCTTAAATTTCATTTTCATTTCAATGACACACTTTTCAACGTTTGAATTTAAGATGAGCTGAAGTGGCCGCAGAGTTCGCGATTGAAGATATAGCAGCTTTTGCGTGCTAAAGAAATCTTGCAAGTTGAGATATTTAAGGCATAGCGGAATTTGAAAAATGATCGCGTTGAAAGGGTGGTAACAATCGATATCAAAAGCATTTTTAATCGCTTTTCCATGAAGCGGTAGGTACTTTCAGGAGTGTTTTAACTTTGGCACGATGGAGTTTGTCTCACTTACGGAAACCCTTTAAACTCTTAAGTAGAGCTTTTACAGCCAATGGAGTTTTATCCATCACAATCATATTAAGGCATTCCTAATAATTGTACTACTATGCAAACATAGTGCAAAAAAAACATTGTTAAAGTGTTTTCACCCGTGCAATATTACAGATCTGCTAGCGTCAATTAATTTTAACAGTCTATTCAGACGAATACATTTCATTTTTCAGACTTCTCTAAGTTTTTTGTGCATCGTAAAGCAATCGTAAAGAATTGCCATTGCGATGAAAAGACGTGCTTCGCGCCTTTTCTTTTTAATCGGCCATTAACCGGCGCGCTCAGTGTTGGTAGTTTTAACGAGATGTACACACGGTCCGTGCGTTTTATCGGCCGGGAAAGTGTATTCAATCAGGCTTTGGCACAGCTTTTTGTCGCTCGCCGTATAGCCAAGTGTACATATGCATATGTAGTTACAAACGGATGGAGATTTGCGACGTCGAAATCACGTTCAATTAGTCGCAGTGCCCTGCTCTGCCATATCGTGATTTTCCACCTTTGATTATTCTTCGTGTCCGTGACTTCATTGAGTCTAGACACGATCGGATAGGCCTCTTATCCTAGGATATATCATGATAACAAATCAAACGAACTTTCTCCGATACAGTAGTTTTTTAATGTGGCTTCAATATTTATTTTTAATCCTTGAGAAAGATTTAGTCTTTTATCTAGATTTTCTTGGTTTTTCATCTACCTTGTGATTTATGTGCAGTACATGTAGGTATATTGGATTTTGAATATAAATATATGTGGGTAATACGATTTTAATATAAGATCGTATAATTGTGATAACAATAAAGTGATAACAAATTTTTTACGAAACGATACCTTTGTAATATAATTTTAATAACGACCGTTAATGAAAGATGATTTCCAGCACCAGTGAAATACGTGCAGATGAATACAGGTATATCTGCCGTATTAAAGAATGTATTATAAATACGGTTTTGGTGCGAAGCGGTATAGAAATTTCAAAGAGCTTTTTTTAACACGGTCCTTTTATAACGTAGTCTCACTACGACACGAATTAAAAGATTGTCGCGCAGCACAAACTAAGCGGAATTAACAAGGTATTCTTTTGTACGTCCGTCGAGAGCTTTAATTCTTATGCCTTCATAGAATGAGACTACTATTATTATCCAAGGAGCAGATTTAAAAGCTTCAGGCACGCTCACGGTTATTTTGAGAGGGAAAAACGACGCTTATCGCGACGATTCATTCCTACAAGAGAACGAGTAGGTTTGAAGAAAAACAACAAAGTATCCGTGAAAGTAAATAAAACCGTTTGCCAGATCAATTCAGTGCAGAGACTGAAAGTGCATTCCATTTTGGCCGATGCTCGACAGCTGCTTTGATGTACGGCCACGATTTTGCCATTGGCAGTTAAATAGGGCAATTATCATTTTCATTATCATTAATTTGCAATCAAACGCGGAAGCTGTACGTGAGCGGATCGATCCTGGAACCACCGCAGTGTCCCTCCATTCTCTTCCGGGCCCGTGGTGCCACTGTGGACATAAATCAGAACGTCGACAACTATCACCTTTGAACTTTTCCAAGCTGCACGGATTACACGCATTTGCACTTTGTTATACGTATCTTAACACGGGCCGACATATGCCAAATGGATTAACTTCGCGACGCAAAAAGTAGACGAAAGTTCATAAATTCTGATACAGTCAGTATCAATAGCAGTCTGCACATTGATACAGGGAAAACATCGATTACCATTAAAATAATTACGAACTCTTACGAAATTTGATTGATTTTGGAAAAATTATGTAATATGTAACAGCCATACAACATTTTGTCATTGGATGGTATTAGGGATCTAAAGAAATTTATTTTGAATATAAAACTTGGAGTATCCATCAAGTATATCGTACTAAAATTGAAATAGAATTTTAAAGTAAAATTGTTCACTATGGCTTGTGAATGGGTCGTGCACTTTATCACACTCAAATAAATCCCATACTACAATGAAGAATAAGGGTATAAATTTCATATGCATTATTTTGTATTCTTCTATTAAAGTAAACACACATCATTGTGCTTCTATCTTAAAATTTATCCCACGGGGTAATGTTCGAAACAGTACTGTGCACGAAGATTCCGATATCCCCCATCTTTCAACTTTTCCAAGCAATATATCGTAACCTCCGTACTTCACGAAGTTCATCCTAAACGATCGATTCAAGGATCCTGATGGCAGAGTGAATACAGATTCGGATTTGAGCAACCTTCCTTCTCGAAGCTATCGAAACGATATGATACCTTAATCTCGACGAACGCTTTGAACAAGTAGTTTCTGATCGATTTTGGAAAGTTTTATGCCCCAATGGAATCTTGGAGGTTCCAAGAAAGAAGAGAGATATTCGAGGCAAAGCTGCCGCTTTAACGAGTCAAGGAAATTTCTCGTTTATCTCGATGGAGTACCGCGTACGTACTCTCCATACGCGTTTCATATATTCCGCATTTCAAATGGAAGTACAAAGAAACGAGGACGTATAGCGCAAGCATATTTTCTCATCTCGTTTGGCTCTCGTCTTTGTTCCCACTGCCTCTGATCCTCCTACCGCTGACGCGCACCTTATTCACGAGATATTCCGGCGAAACAGTGGATTTTTAGGAGCTGCACGACATATTTATACCGTTATACGTTCACGCAGTATTTAAGTTTCAATGAAGCTGCCTTTAATTACGATTTTTTAACGCTCGAAACGAACTCGTCTCACGTTCGGCCGCGTTGTTCATTAATATTAGCAAGGAAATGGAAGTAGCGGGTACTTTATAATCAGCGGGCGCAACGTTATGCTATCTTCGTAATAATATTACTTTGAAGCGGTAGGAACGTTGCCTGCATTAAACTAAAATGACACACAAATGGTCGTCATGGTGAGTTTTCATATACAGAAGTACGGAATAATTCTCGTAATTCCAGTAGGAAAGCGTGATATTATCCGTAATTCGCGGTTGTTGCACCGCATAAAGAGCATAGCCGAGTAAATGTCAGACGTTAGCTTACACGATAAATCCTAGGCTGCGGGCACACGGTGGTCGAGGCAGAAAAAAAAGGATAAGATGGAAAATACGGGGGTGAATTTCGTAAATAATCGACGCTGCCCGCGCTTGTTCAAGCGACGTTTTTATAACTGCTTGGCTGGTCGAAAAATTTAAGATTTTTCTGAGCATTTTTTCCACGTTATTCAAAACTATTTGTCGTTGAAGGATGTCATGACTACTTTGACAAGCTGACGGTTCAGGTCGGACCGAGGACACAATTAGAGTTTGGCTCGCGATGGAGCAAACAGCGGGGATAAACCGTAGTTTCTCTTTTCGTTAGAATCCTCCAGTGGTACAAAGCACCAACCAGCTTTGATTACGCGAGATATGCGGCCCGCAAATAGATGCTGGACAAACTACCGGAAGAAAGGGGGTCACTGGTTGTGTTCTTACTTGATTTTCATTGCGAGAATTGCAGTCTGGGAGGAACGACAAAGACGTTTTCAAAAATCTTAATGGTTTTTTATCGAGCAACGTGGCGATGGTGTATGATTTGTTTATTCGATCATGTTTAGAATGCCAGGGAGTGTTAATTCACCTCGTAAGAATCGAGAAATTCTTTTATTCGACATCAACTATTAAAAATCACGAAGATTTTATCGTCTTCTTAATCCAGAAAAATACGTAAAAATCCCCATATTCGATAAACAAAGTGTAAGAAATATGCAGAAAATCGTCCAGCACCTTGCACAAATACCGCTTCTAGGTTTCGACACACGGCTGACAAAATGGACGCTAGGAAGCGAGAAAAGGCTGAGGGGGAAAAAATTTCATTCGTCCGGACGATAAATTCTTTGGATCGGCTCCAAGGATCGAGATGAAAAGGCAGGAGAAGCTCGTAACGTTTTCTCGAGTTGGAAAAATGCTCGGGGTGGGAAATAGGAGGGTGTTGTTCGCGCTTTGAGTCGCGGTTTTCGGGAGTTTCCACGGATCATAAAGCCAGTGTACCGGGATGCACGTCCGTCGAGAGGCAGAAGCGGTGAAAAGGAGATATAAAGGTCGAACGACGACAGTTCTTCTTGGCTTACCTACCCACGACAAAACTGCACGAACTACAAGGAGTACGAAGCTGGAGGAAAAACGTGCTACTGGCTCAACCTAAGTAAATCCTTGAGTGGAATGCACGTCTAATTGGTCAGACGAAAGACGTACACACCGTCTCTGCACATACGTGTTTTTTTTCTTTTTTAATTAATTTTTGGCACCGACTTACTGAGGTCATTTTTCCTAGGACTTACTATTTAACATCGGTTCAGAACCATCAGAGCTATGGTATATATCACATAGAAAAATCATCAGAGGTGATTGGCTGGATTTGAACCCGGGTCTCCCGCGTGGAAGTCCGAGCGTCTATCCACTACGCCATCGCAGCTTTCTCGTACGTGTCTTTCAACGAAGCGTATTTATTCGCCGAGGGGTCACGCGAGAGAGACAGCGTATAAGAGATGTCGAGAGCGAGTGAGATAGCGCTAAGTAAGCGACTAGCCTCGAAGCATTGACATAGGTGGAATCGTGGTGGACGGAAAGAGTAAATCCTGGGCTTTGGTAGATTCCCGGTTGTAAGAATAAATTTAGGAGATAAGGAGGGTAGAATAAAAGGGAGGAACGTACAGCACCGCAATGAAATTAACAACGACAAACGTATATTCCCGAACACGAAACCGAGTATAACCATGAACATAACCTTCGCGTAACCTAATCCGCGTTCCTCCGTTCATTCGTTCCGATTCTCCTCCTTTTCCTCGAACTAAGTCAAGACTTAGTCAACAAGATCTCAGCGAGATTAATTAGTGCATTCGTGTACACATTAGACATGTTCCCCTGAGATAAAAGTCAAAAACATCAAGTATAGGCTAGAAATAATCTACCAGGAATCTTAGTGTACACAAAGCGCATAGGAATTTCGAGTGTCACGAGCCCTTGAACTTACGAAAATGCATGCGTCCGTCCGTCTATGTGTGGAAAAATGCGTGACTGGTGAGTGCACTGTTCTGGACACGGCGAGGATAATCAAGTTTGACCCATCGTGGCAGAAATACATTTCCCTTCCGAAAACTAGATTCTCGCATTGTTCCTCTAAGCCGCCGTAGGTTATGTTTCCCGCTCTTGTACTCTAAGCACGGGGATCCTGCTCCTTTGTAACTCGTGACGTCAGCAGCGTAAACGCGGGGAGTGGGGGGAGCGTCAAAGGTTGGGATAGGCGTGTCCAGAGAAAGAGACCCCCCCCCTCCCACCCTCTTGCCCCTTTGCCCTCTCGGAGGTTTTCTTAGGTTGAGCCAACAGCGCTCTCGTTTGTATCCGCCTCCTCGAAGCGGGAATAAGAAAGAAAGGCACGTCGAGGTCCCTGGGACGGGGTCGGGATATAAGCTACTCTACTTTCGTTGCTTTATTCCATTTGCGCCCGTTTCTTTGCGCGACGGCTACGGTTACTTTAATTCCGTTCTGACGGAAGCGCGGAAAGTTTCCGGGGCGAGGAAGAAAAAGTCTCGCGGTGTAATTTGCTTTTATGCCGAGGGTCTTTAAGCCTTCGTGATTCCACGCCGACTACGGACAGAGGTTGTATCCTCGCTATTGGAATTATTGATCGATGCTTTAACCCTCTCGGGGTGAGTTTAAAGCGGCGTTTCGTTTACGCGCCTTGACCCGAGGTTCGTAGATTATTTTAAGTAAAACGATCGCTCCTTGCTCCTTGAGCGATCCGTTGTTTATATTCGATCTCATTCCCTCCCATTAATGACATACGGTTATATAGAGAGGGCTGTTAAGGTATTAGAATTGAATATGTTGCGTAAAGTGAATTTAAACTGCACGGATATAATTAAAGTGGACGTTATTATAACTATTATTCCTCGTCTCCGACGCACGCATAATATGATTTGCAAATAACATCATTATTTATATTGAACACAAAGCAGAACAACAGTCAGCATATATCTATGTATTTTATTACAATATTCAAAATCCATCCTTTACTTTTAATACTCGATCGGACTAAACGCAAAGTACGAAGAGAAAGCGTCTAATAAACATCTTTTATTTTTGAAACTGCAGAGATAGTGCTGCTAAGATATTCAGATTACAGACATTATAGAACAAGGATATTCTCTTTGAGAGGAAACTTTTTGCAAAAATCAATAGGTAATACCGCTAAATACATCTGTAGCACTTGTGCCGCTGAATCCGGAAGCCGTGTAAGTACGCGTGTAGCGCTTAAAGGGGTTAAATATTTTCATCGTCCGTCGAAGGCGATCCGAGATAATCATAATACAAGCTTCTCGTGGCCGCGACGAAAGGAGCTTCCACTTCGCCAACAAAAATTGCGGCGGTCGTCGGAGTGGAACGCAAAGGATTTTCCCCTGATGAGAAAACGGGAAAGTAATCGCGAGTTTCTGGTGTTCGTAAATGACGAAAGTTTTGCGGCCTGGCAGGAAGCGGTTCGGAGGAACGAAATCGTACGGAGAAGATCCAGAGTTTGAACTGGCTGCGCCAACCTTTCAATCGTACCTGCCGACCGTAAAACTCGTTCCGTCATTTGTAAATTGTTTCTGCTTGTTCGATGCAACGCAAAGCCCCTCTGCGTTACGCATTTATCAGGCGTGCGCGCAGGTTAGAGGCGAGTAATTCCGAAGGACGCTGGATCCCACAAACTGGTAATTTAGCGGTCGATTAACCTACCTTTTATGCGGAGGGATTAAATCGGCTTATAAAGCGTACCGGTAATTTCTTTAGACTCGTGCCTCTGATAAGAGCGAAACTTTGAAACGTAGGAGCACAGTGATCGATATTGTCGATGAATAAAACTTGAAAAGAGCGATTCAAATCGTGTGAATTTAACGAGATGACGCGTAAGAAATAGCGCCATCTTTAAACTCTTACTACGAAGTTCATTCCGCAACCATATTTTTTCATGAACTACATTTGAACAGGCCATTAATAGAGGATATTTTACTCAAGTTAAATATCAAAATAGCATCTATCATTATTCATGGGGGAAAAAAAATTAAGAGAAGCAAATCGTATTTTCTTCATCACTTCTAAATGCACGCTCTAATACTCTAAATTCCTCGTACTCATTTCTTCTCTAAAAGGCAGCAAAAATAATCAATGCCTTCGACTCGAGTGAGACGACGCGTATAAATATATTTATTTCACTGTACACACAAAGAAGGGGCGTAATTCAGGTCAGGCTAGCGCGATGATAAAATTCAACATCCCCAGGCACCGCAAGTTCGACCGGAACGTGCGGATTTTGGCCCGGGTCACGCGTCACCAGTGCGGCTCGTTATTCCGTGCGAACGGGCCTGCTCGACTTTTCTGCAAAGCGGAAGAAATTCGGCATGCGCAAATCCGGGCGTGCGTGCAAAACCGGGATATAAGTGCAGGGCCCGATCGACTGGCTCTCTCGGTTCGTCGCACGCGGCCCGAATGCGCAAACGAGCACGCTCCCAATTAAATTACGGCAGCGCCTGACGCGTGAAACGCAGATTCCAATCGAAGCTATAATTACGATAATTGCGAAATGATCGCCTCCGCGGGGGGAATTAATACGATTTCTAGGACACTGTCGTTTGTTCGCCCGTGAGGGAACGAGCTGAATTACTTTCGACCCGCTCGAACGCTTTTTCATGGCGCAAACGAAGCAAGGCGCGAGTGTCCCGCAGGTGATATAGAACAGCGTATTATGCGAAATTATGCGGCACCTTAAACCGAGGTGGTTACTCCCGAGATTATATTGTCGGCGTTTATTTAATTCCGAGGACAGGTTACCGAATGAAATTAACATTCTGCGATTAAGCTCGTTTGTAATCGTCCACGTATAATCTCCTTTGAATATCGGAGCAAATTAAGCAAATAATGTGCTTGGCTATCTTTCGATCGAATATACAGCGAGCCGTGAAACTGTCGATAGAAGTATCGATATAAATAACGCAAGAAAATTCGCGGAGAATCTTGGAGAGAGTAGTGATGGTTTTATAAATCGATACCACGATTGCCAGGATATTCGGTTATTTGTCCGCGTAATCGAGTTAAATCGAGACAAAGCCCGCTTCATGATCGTCCCAATAGCTCGATATAGACCACGCATGGCGCTCGAAAACTTCGCAAAATCTGCCAATAAAAGGCAAGCTCTCGTTGCAGGGAATCCTGAAACTATAAAATCCAATCCTATCGAGTCAACTTCTCCATTCTCGAATACGAGGTTTAAAAAGTTCCGTCTCCTGCAGGGATTACGCTTTTGGGCGCCCATCGGGCGTTTCGCTCTGATTAAACGATCTCAAACCGTTCTTATCTTGCGCGAGAACGGGCGCGTTTCTCGTCCGGCTTCAAGAGCGGACAATAAATTAACGTCTCGTCTGTAAGCATGACGTACGGAAGGCTCCTAAGTACTACAATCGGCAAGAGGGAGGAAAAAAGCGGCGGCCGCAAAGTTCCACTTTCGAGATGTTCGCCACAGTCGAGCGGTAATTGCTCGCTACGCCTCGGCGGGCAAAGGAATCGTCCTTTCCCGTAAGGCAGCTCTTTTGCTCCGCCATCGTTATCGGGAATTGATGCCTCCGGCGAATAAATCAAACATCCATTTTTTTCCGCTACGCGGAAGATAAGGTATCGCTCGAAACATCGGGCGGCTAGCAAAGTCGATCCAACCTTCTCGATGTGCAGAATCCGTATGTGATCCTTTTGCAAAATCATTTAATTTGTATTGCGTATATCCGAGTATACGCGTACTTCTTTTTTATTCGTAAAACAATATATGTTCGCAAGGTTCGATCTTTGTTTATATATTTTATAAGACATCGCTCGAAATATCGAGCGGTTGGCAAAGTCGATCCAATCTTCTCGATGTGCAGAATCCGTATGTGATCCTTTTGCAAAATCATTTAATTTGTATTGCGTATATCCGAGTATACGCGTACTTCTTTTTTATTCGTAAAACAATATATGTTCACAAGGTTCGATCTTTGTTTATATACTTTATAAGGTATCGCTCGAAATATCGAGCGGTTGGCAAAGTCGATCCAACCTTCTCGATGTACAGAATCTATATATAATTTTTTTAAAAAATCATTCAACGTGTCCTACATATATACAAGCGCATACCTATATTTTTATATACTTCTAAAAAGAAACATATGTTCCGCGAGCTACGATTTTAACCAGTACGCTTCACGGGCAAAACCAAAAATACCCTCGAAACTGCACGGAGAGATTAAAAAAAACCCACCATCATCGAGCTTTTAAACAAACATTCGACGCGCAGATCGGAGGCAATACGAACCATCGCTCTGTTCCCAGCGTTAGTGACACGTAATCGACATCTTTCTCCGGTTGCAACCAATAAAATCACGACTATTTATATCCAGCCTGGTGTCCACGTCGGGGCCAAAGCTGTACGGACCTTCGATGCAAACCCGGAGGGTCGTTCGATCGTAATCGTCGAATGTTTCGTTAACGAAAGATACAGAGAACAATGGCTCGGCGCTGAATGCTGGGCATATTCGCGAGAGGATGGAAAAAAATGTCCCTTATTCATATTCAGCGGGCTCTCTTCCCCCCTCGGTTTCCACTTAAATCCGGCCACCGGCACAATGGGTTCATATTAATAGCGCCGCCCTGAAAGCTCTCGATATGCATTCAGAATTTGAGCGGCGGAACGAGAACGGGAGGAAAGAGTTTCCCAATGGCGCGATAAACGGTCAAAGAAGCGGCAGCCTGGTGGGAGTAGCGCGCTGCTATCGTCCTGGGTTAATTATGGTGCATTAAGATACGGCCTAATAGACGGGGGAGGCCGCCAATGTCAATGGCGCCATAATTCTCGTTATATCGTCCTCTCGCATTCGCGACTATTATTATCCCCCTCCTTCTTTTTTTTTATCCCACTTCCCTACGCACCGCGGATCGTTTTATCGACGCCTATCCGTTATCGTGGAATTGACACGCGGGTCTCGCTGCGCAGGAAATGCGCGCGATTAGGACCGAGGATATTTCGAGATGTTCGAGATGTGTTCGAGATGTACGATTTTCTGGAAAGAAGTAATACGGATATTTTATTTCGCGCGAATACGTGGATATTTAGCGATGTATTCGCTCTGTTGGAATTATCGATTTATCGCTCTTTGCGGTTGGAAAGATTTCTGTGCGTATTTCCGCGATGTTGAAATAGGAAGTCCGTGAGATTTGGTGGAAATCTTTGGGAGAGGTTTTTGAGACGAACGTGATATATGGATGAACAAAGTAGGAATGATATAAATGTTGGTTCTGTTATACGTGATCCACGTGTGTATTATTGAGCAGGAATTATTATTAAGTAGGAGTAATATAAATGTTAGTTCTATTATACGTCTTCTACGTGTGTATTATTAAGCAGGAATTATCATCAAGTAGGAGTAATATAAATGTTAGTTCTATTATACGTCTTCTACGTGTGCAAATAAACATTCGTTACACGCATTCAATATTCAGCGTTAAAAATCAGTTTTCAGAAGTATATTTCAAATCCAAAATCTCCTCACCCGCTTCATCGGATTTGCAAAACTCAGGAATACGGAATTTCTCCATAGTCCGCGAATTTGAAACAAAAGGGCAAAGCGAAGCCCGATTGAAAAGCTCGACCTAAGTTTTTTTAATTCTTATCTCGTTTACGATACGCGATGCTTTATTTATCGGCTTTCACGATACACGCGCGAAAAGCTGCTCGCTCTCTTTGAAAGGTGCCCGGTTAATTTCAATCCGATTGTCGGAACGGGGTTAGAGCGACTCCAAGAATTCCTCGGTGGTTCTCCCTCGCTTTTCCATCCGCGGCCCGATCCTCGATTCCTCGCACGTATGAACCAACCGGCGGCGCGGAAAGTCGAGCGTGGAATATGCGAAAAACGCATAATTGCTCCGCAATTAGGCACGTACGCGAATTACCATGGCTCGCCTCGTCGGGCGGGGACTATTATTTAGAGTTTATCTCGGCGATGCAGTGGTTGCACATCGGTTCGAGGATTCGCGGGCGATTTTTATATGTTTACGCGCCGCGTATTAGGATAAAAAGGGGATAAACGTGGAAAGATAAGCACGTGGTTCAGTGGATCGAGAAAGATTCACGGTTCGAATCTCGTCCATAACCTCTCGACAATGCTCCGCGCGACGTATACGAGGATCGTTTGATAAAAACGATAACACGCCAAGATAAACTCGGTTTTTGTCCTCCCAGTAAAGTCCATTTTATTCCTCTAGATACACTCTCCATCGAGGACTATACACCAGATCCAGCGAGTGACCGGTTTTTCATCAGCGTGGAAAAGTATCGAGGCCTTGAATAAATTCCCGCTGTTTTACTCATACCGCGACCAATGCTTCTGGATCATTCCTAATGCTTTCAAACCTTTCGAAGCTGTTGTGTAATTTGTTGCTAATGATTTTGCAAGTTCTGCTAGCGTCTGACATGACTCATCATTAATTAATTCCTACAATTCTTCGTGTTCAAAATCTGATTGCAAGTCAAAAAATGATTTCGCAAGTTCAGCTAGCATCTAACATGACTCTTCATTAATTAATTCCTCCAAGTCTTCGTCTTCCAAATGTGCCAAAGCGTTTTTTATCTCCAAGACCAAAATAATTATTTTTCAAGCATCGAAACCAGTCTCTGCGTCTCTAATAGTTTCAAAAATTCCCCAATGAAAATATCATCACGTATTTCACAGCTTCAAAGTATATCCAGCGCTCGTCACTTTTCTCCCTAATACACGCATTTCCTCGATCAGCCCCCTTAAACATTGGACAAAAACTCCACAATTTCGAAGAACCTTCTCTTACCTTATCCTAAGAAAAATCCCAGATTATCTTCAGCCTTCTATGCTGTATAAAATGATCTTCCATGGTCTACAAAACTATGGTGCAACAAACGATTATACTTTTGGTGAAATAACACGAATCGCGGATGAGGCTGCTAAGGCGTAAGCTCGAACGATCGAGTTGGTTGAGAGGAGGCCGGGCGCTGCGCGGAAAATCCGCGGGGAAAATAGGTCAGGAAACGTGTGCGCACACCTGGTTATTACGCAAGGGCGAATTGCGTAACGGGTTGCCGCGGTGCGCGGACCGATCGCGGACAAAAATGCGGAAAATCGAGGAGGGAGCTCCTTTATTTCCGGCGGATCGGTCACGGTCCATCCGCCTTTGCCATTGTCGCGGTTAATTCGCGCAGCCTAGGAAAGGGAAATGACGTTTCGCCGCTTGGCGCCACATCGCGGCCGACCTTCGATCCGCGTCCTTCTAACCCCGCTATTCCGGATCCGAGCGACAAATTACAGCGCGACCAGATTAGCCCTTTGACTAGGAGAATCGTTTATTTGGTACAAATTAATGTCTCCGTTTTGGGAAGAATTTATGAATATAGTCAGGGTTTTTTTTTGGTGCTGCATCGAGCAAGAAGCAAGGCTAATGAAAATTATTATTCATGCTCGACTGTGGACCAAGAAATTTTTAAATTATATTTAACACTATTCCTACCACGGTGAGTGCTTTCCTCGAAAAATTGTAGAATTTTCAGACGCGCTCACTTCTGAAATTCTTCGTGATTTTCTTGCAGCGTAAGGATCGATAAATGAATGTATCGACATTTTTTCTTTCCCTCTTTTTCTCTAAGGATATATTTTGTACATTTAAACATGCTAGGGAAATAGCTGGTAGGAATAGTGTTAAGATTGTCGAGAATTTGGTTGTAATCATTGGTAAGGTGTTATTAGCGAATAGCACCTTGAGCATGCATATGGAAGATGCGAATTTAAATTGGCTCATTATCTCTGAAGAAATTTTTCCTATACCTGTAAATTTATGATATCGTTGGTGTGTGAAAGAAAAGGCGTTTAACTATGGAAAAGTAAGAATTGATTAATATTGAAAAGGTAGTTAAGAAAAGGAACGAGGATATATGAAACAGGAAGAGCGTAATGAGTAAGGTGACGATTAAAGGTCGATGCCAACGCGTCGCGACGGCTAATTATGATCCTCCGTTATTATCCATGGTAATCGAATTCTTTCGTCAGATCCATAGACGACACGCACACTTCTACTCTCTAAGGTCTACGCCATTATTTAGCGCTTGTGCGTCATCTATCGGTACTCGTTGAAAAACCGATACTCGTGGGCTACAACACTTGCATTTTTATTTAATTATTTTGACCATATATCATAGTTTCGATAATACGAAACCTATCTTGCAAACAACGGATCCTAAGTCAAAGTATATGCTATTTTTTAAACAATTTATATCATTGCTGTTGGCTCTAATTTCACGCGCAGAACGTCGACTTTAGTCCAAAGTGTTCTTTTTTTACAGAATCGAAGAGGATCAAAAATTCATAACCACCTGAAAAGCCCCGTATATGAGTATATTGGATATACGCCTGAAAAGTTCCTCCATTCTTGCTCCCGAGTCGGGCTCCAGAGACTTTTCACGCTCGTCTTTCCGGCGCAAAATGGGAAAATAATTCCATTTAATCTGCATAATTCAGCGGTGCGATACGCGCGTGTGCTCGAATGGCTCGTACGTGTTCGTCTCTCGCGAAAGTGTCGAGCGCGTGTCTCGCACATCTCCCTGGAGGTCTCCTTCTTTTATCAAATATCGTTCCTCCTCCGACATTTATCCACGATAATCCCAATTGTCGTGAATATTCACGGCTTTCTCGTGAATCGTTATTGTAATATTTGATTCCGTTAATGATTTTATTAATATTACTATATTTTACTTTACATACCACATCGATTATTTTGATCGTGAAATATTTTCTCTTATATCGTATACGAATTTATCGATTAGCTGTAATCCACGAATAATTTCGCAGGAGCGAAGTGTAACATTAATAGCGTCGTTTAGCAAAACACTCTGGTGCTCAGATTTTTGCGATCCCACGAGCCTCGTCTTAACTCGCGTGATATCATTTAGAGACTAGGGGCTTGCTGCGCGTCCCTAATAAATAGGTTGGCGAACATTATAACTTGAGAACACTGGCATTCTGAATATCACGCTCGTTGATCCCATTGCCATGTAAATTTCCTCGTCAACCTGTGCCGGTTATGAAATTGTTTTGCACGGCTCCTTATCCTCTCTACGGTGGCAAGTGTGGTAATAATTCACTCGAAAGCTCGTGAGTTACGCGTTAGCATTAATCGTCCCCTCCCATATCGGTTATGCACCTACGGTTTTAATACCGGAACTAACAAAGCGGTAATAACGAATTTATTCAAAGATTTATAACTTTGTATAAAAATTTCCTAAATTTACGTCGCTTTTCCTGAAAAAATTGGTATTGTTTCATTGAGGTATGTAAATGATTGACATCGAAACTACTAAGTTAGTCAAAATGATAACGATTATTTTATGGAAAATTATTTTTATGTCTATAACAGCGTATTTTCTATAATTTTTCATCATCTTCTTGTGGTATATAAATTATCATATTGATCTATCGACACTTTTATCCCCATTTTTTTTTAGATATATGTAGTGCACTTAAATAAGTCTAGAAAATAATCAATGCATTTTATGGCGACAAAAACCGTTTGCTTTTCTTCTTCATTCCTATCCCTTTCATAGATATTTATCGCGTGTCTCTCGAGCGAGTGTCCAATAATTCTATCGTCGAAAAGCGGGAAAACTACGTCGTGAAAGCAGCCTTGTACAAATTCTAGCTTGTACTAATTTTCTCGCCGCTCCCGTAAGCGTGATGCAGGGAAGATTAAATTCCTCCCCCCGCACGTTACGACGTTGTAAATGTCCGCTCGATGAACTCATAACCAGGACGATTAGCGTCGCCGCTCTCATTTTCAGATTGCTCGTCCAAAATTCACCGCGGATAAACCCCATCAGAAATAATGTCGTGTTTATTACGCGTATTTTACGCCACGTAGTTTCCATTTATCTTTTCGTCCATCATCGCCTCCTTTTAACACGCCATGTTTATGATGCGCATTAAACGATGCGCAGTCCGTTTCCACATTCGCTCTTCCATATTCGCGCTTCTCGCCAATTCTTTCATACCTCGAGAATATTTTCATCTCGCTTTTCGCTTGAAGGAGGAAGAGGAGGATTTATAGGATGCAAGAAACGCGGATGTGTGCCTGAAACTTTATCTGGAAGTTATCGCGCGTTGTGTGGAGTTTAGAAAGTATGTGTCCTTGATACTGATGCAAGAATATTAGTCCAGATACCGGACAAGGAATGCGCGTGTAGACGAAATCGTTTATCGTATGGGGGCTCTAGGACTCGTTATGCGGGTGGTCTGTTCTATTTAAAAAAAGGCACTCACGGCTGGAGGCAAAGCTACTGCCTCTGCGGCCATTCATCCTGCGCTTGAATCACTATCGATCTATCGCGTAGAAGCGGAAATAAATTACTAGCGACGAACTGGGTACGATTTCGGTCTAATTTGGATAATTAAAGGTTCTGCGGATTTTGGATATTTTAATATGAAAGTAACGTAGCACGATATAATACCAATTTCAATAAGCGATTATTGACATGAGAATAAAATAAATAAACAAGATCATCGTGAAGATTTGAATGAACAAGCGTAGTTATCCAGTACTCTAATTTTCACAAACCGACGCAAGTTTATGACTTATGTGTCCCAAAATTCACGCAAGAAGTCATTTTGCTAGAAAACACGGGTTTATAATTAAAAATTGTACATTTTTCATGAATTCATAAGGTATACAATACAGGGTTATGTATAGGATAGCATATCCAGTAAACTTACTCTCACATACATACTCTTATTGAAATGTTCAAATCTTCAAATTTTGGAACGAGCCCGTATATCGATCAGCGCCAAAACGAATATAAAAAAACCAATTCGCAGTGTGCATAATTGAAGGAAAAAGTTTTCTTGCCAAAGGTAAACGCACCTCGATGGAAAGTGCCGGAAGGATGCAAGGGAAAACCGTAGGTTTTAGTGCCGGTTTTGGTAAACCGCCGCTACGAATCTCCACCCTTTATCCTGGGGAAGACAAAGGAAGTGCCCCTCGCGGAACATTGTTTATCCACGTGAGCACTATCCGCGCCGTTATTCCGGGAGTTGCTACACGCTTCTGCTCCTATTCTTAGCCGAGAACGATAATTGTCGTCGACGCGTGAGAATGAGCTTTTAACTCCGCTGAGGCCGTTTTGCCCCCGCAAAAGCCGCTCGAAGCGTTACGTTTAATCGCACTCTCCTTTTTTTTTCTCTCCCTTTCTGTTCCAACGCCTAAGTGAAAACTCGAGCGCATCTCTCGAAGCGTGCTCGATATCGGTGGGAGCCCACGGATGAATATCCGCACTTAAAGGATAACTTTCGTTTGCGCCGATGAAAAATGAAATATAAACGTTCTTGGGGAAACTAGAGATGGACTTGTGCTTTGGGTTTTAATGTAAGCGCGATATTTGTATATTATACCTTCTTATCTTTTTTTTTATTTGAAGAATATTTAAGTACGTTGGTAGATGAGAAAATGGGTACGATACGTTTAAATTTGATAAGGTCGTGGATTTTGTCAAGCAACGTTTTATTGAAAATGGACGATTTATATAGTTGCGGGTATAAAATCATTAGAAACTAGGGTTATGGACTTTGGATATATAGGTATGATATAATGTATTGACTCGATACGTTCGAAAGATCAAGGCCTACCTATCGTGATACGGAAAATGTGATCTTTGCTTTAATCCTTTGCACCGCGAGTGCCAAGTGAGTTTGCTTCTTGATTCGATGTTTCGCTCGTAGGATGTTTACAGTTGTTCTTGTAAACTCTACGGTAAATTGCTATAAATGACGAAACTCGAGAGTATCGATAACTTTGTTGCGAACAGAGAAAATGTTCGATACATACATTACGTGAAATAAAATGTTCGTATAAAAATCATTTGTATGCTAACAACAGTATTCCAAAAATATTGAACTGTTTTTCGGATACTTTAAATATTTGAATATATTCTATTCTTGACATAATCCTACGAAAATCACTCAAAACGTATGCACTTGAGTTGCAATATCACCCAGATCGAGAATATCATGTTCTCTTCCACACACTATCTTCCAAATATAACAATTCCCTAGGACTTATTAGAAGAAACAAACCCATTGCAAGAAAATACTTTTCTTCTTAAAAATATCTATTTAAAAAAAGAAACACGTTACAATAAAATTACATTGCACAACCTATATCTCTTACGGCAACAAAAATACGATTGCATAAAAAAAAACCCTTAGATTCTGCCAAAACAGGCATCGCACTTTTAACACAATTGGGCGCAGAGTGTTGATAAGAACGTGCAGCATAATTTCACTGCCAGAACCGTCAAAGTCGCGGCCCAATTCTGCTAACAGATCCGAGCATTCGCTTTTTCGCGGTCGACTTTGCCGCAGGGCAGAACACGCTAACGCGGATAATGCGAAGTGCAAGTTTTAGTACTCCTCCCCCCCCTCCCTTGGCGTTTGCAGCCCCGCCTATAGGCTTTATCGGTTCAAAAGTCGGCCGCTTAACGGATTTGCTTCTTCGCCAGTGGAAGCTCGCGTATATCCCCGCGAGCGAACATTCCGTATACGCCGCGTTCCTATTTATACCTCCTAGGATTTTGGCCTCCTCTCCGCCTGCTCATTCCCCAAACGAAAGGGACGACCGTAATCCTCGCACTTTACGACTTACGCCTTCCTCGGAGTTCTCCTATCGGCTATCATTGTCGTAGCACCGAGTAACTCACTGAAAACGTAATATCCCGTGGATTCCAGTCTCGGCGTAGGTTATGGAATATTCTCGCCGTATGTATTTGGCTTACGAGTGAAATTCGATCGTGATGGAGGTTAGTTAACCCCTTCGGACTTTGTGCACATTGTAATGTACATGATACTCTTCGTGCTCTATTTTATTTGTAATATAATGTATTTATTTATAATATAGTAAGAGAATTTTATTTTTTTGTACAAATATTCCTCAGGATCTCCTTAATTTTTTAACAAATTTTCCGTAAGGACCATCTCCATTAAAATGTAGATTTACAAATTATAAATAAATAAATATTTTTTAAAAAGCATATTTTTTGCTTTCATTAGCATGAATTAAGTCAATTTTAGTATAAAAATAAGTTTTTCTTAAGCGAAAAAAAATTCGGGTCTGAAGGGGTTAAATCGGTGGAAAAGGCGTTCGTGAGGCACGATTAATATGAATGTTCATGGTAATTTAAGCGAGTGCTCTGTTTGTCGAAGATTTTCAAAAGTACTTTAACACAAGCGAGTACTTCGTGACTCTTCATAACCTGGTTTGAATAAATATTTTGTTTATAAAATGTGCATTTAATCGCTTATCGTCTTGTTTCTCAAACAAGTAAACAGCAGTAAATCGAAAAGCTGTCTTATAACGTTACAATAGTTTCACAATGCGTATATATCACTTTATTCCTTCCCTGTGCAAAGATAGTACGACACGAGAAATAAGATCGTGCAACATCAAGCGCGAATCCCCATAAGAAATTTAATAGATCTACAGATTGCTTCGATAACAGTTGGCGGGCCAGCTCTAAATAAGAATCAAGTAAAAGGTAGATAAAGAAGGGATCGCTACTTCAAGAGCAAATTCCTAAGATAAATCCGGCAAATGGTCCGATTCCACAAAGGACTTTTGTACCAAACGCGAGATCGATCTGACCAATGAAATCCTCACGATTAAGTCCCCCAAGATTCGTCCCCTTCGCTCGGATAAGGACGCCCGCAGCTGCATCTGGGAACTTTGAAAAAGCCGACCCACATAGGCGATACCATTTAAATTCCTCGGGCGAATAAATTCGGTTTGCGTAAGAAGGTATCGAGAGAGAAGAATCCGCCCCCTTCTCCTCCCCCTGCTTATCAGGGTTGCCAACCGTCCCACGACGGATTCGGGCCGTTCCAGTTCCGTTCCGTGTTTAGACGCGATACGCGAACCGGCTTGCAGTCCCTGAGAGGCTCGAGGCGCCGATAAAAGCCGCGCGCGCCTTCTTTTTCGCCTCGTCGATCCGATCCCGTCGATCTTTCGCTTTCGAGCTTCTCGAAGCTTCCGCCTCGAAAGGATTGGGGCGTCCTTCGAGCGACAAGGATGATATTAGTGTCGAGTGAATCGTTGGAAGAAGCAAGAGGCCACTCGCTTTGTGCTCCATCGCGAGGATCGACACGAATGTCATTTGTCTCTGCGCACTTAATTTCTTGCGTTTTTAGGACGACAGAATTTACTACTTCGATGCGCTTCAACGCTCGAGCTTTGTGGCGTTTAAAGTCGTACTTTGCGCGGTAATAATCGCGTCGAGGGAATTGTTGGGGGACGTAAGAGGTTACTCGCTTTGAGACGAATGACGTTTGTCTCTGCGCATCTTTCTCTACACGTTTTTAGGAAGACGAAGTTTACTATTATGCTTTGATACGTTTTAGCATTTCGGCTTTGGGGCGTCGAGAGCTCGCACTTTACTCGAGTGCCGGGAGGTTTGAGACGTTTTCTCGAGAACTCGAGGTTTTTGTGTATACGATGCTTAATACAGTTTCTACTAAATAAAATGTAAATAATAATTTGCAATGATGGTTTAGGTTATGATACTCTGGCTATGTAAGGAGCTTTTTGGATCGTCCTATCCTTTATTTCCTATTATCCTATTGTTTATTTCAGGCAACACTGAATATTATACATCTTCGAACAATGGTTTATATTTCGAGCCACCCATCCTGTTCGTTTATCCTCTTCGCACATTAAATATTCCTCTTTCCAAATATTCGCGAAGCAAGGTATTTCTTTCCTATGTGTAAACGTATTATTATTTTCACCTCGTCGACGTGTTTCTCGTGGCCTTCCCTAATTTCCCCCCAGATTACACGGAGCGCGGTTCTGAATTTATCGGAGCGCGAGATACGAGAAATTAAGTAGTCTTCTTTCGAAGCTCCGGCAAACAGCGAGAAGGAGGAAAAGTTTCTGTACCACCGACATTTTCTCTATCACCGCCGAGTCGACCTACTTTCGTGGAAGGTGTGTTCGGTAAATTGTATTTCCTAAATGATTCAGGGGGTGCAAATTTCCATAAAGGGCCAAGGACTGCCGCTGCCTTGTCCGCAGTCACGAAATGCGGGTTATAGACTCTTCCTTAAACGAGAGGCACGTGAAAGTCCGAAAAATCGAGGTCCCAGGAGGCGCGGCACGTTCGAATCAATCGAGTCCTCCATTCCGAATTTCATCGCGTAATACGTGCTTCGCGATAGAACAAATTTGATATTCATATACAAATGTATGCTCCTTAAATCAAGGAAGTGAGAGGTCCGGATTCTAGTGATAAGGATAAATTTAAGATTATTTACTTCAGAGCAATAATACAACGCGTATTTAAGAATACCGAATTATATCTCATACCAAGTGGCGAATATGGAAATATTTGATATTGATCTTAACTCCAAGCTTTTCGTTGTTTTACGCGTTGTGCACGTTGAATATAATTTCTCGTCTCTTCGTAAATTTGTAAGAATTAAAGTGTGGCTTTAATCTTCGTAATGGATATTTTATTCGTTAACGATTACGTATGGTAACGCAATGCAGTTTGTATAATAAAAATATGTTATTTATTTCATAATACAGTGATCGAGAAATTCTTGTATCGAGGCTATTTATTACGAAAGCGTCAAATTTACCATCCCCCGAATAACAGAAAAGAAACGAACTATTATCACGTGGGTGTGAAATATTAAAATATAAATTCGTGTTATTCATGATTATGTTAAGTGTCAATTCTTAACTGCATTTTCTTTCGTGGCTTACGATTCGATAAAGATATTTCAAAGTGACTTTATTTCCGCACCATCCATGGATCGATCAAATAGAAGTTACTTTGACTGGGCCGTGTATCGGTTAGGAAACTTTTCACTTCTCGAAATTTTTACAACGAAAGTTAATTCGAAGTGACAGCTCCTGGCTACGAATGCGATAGCAAGCAGCGCACGTAGGGAATTCAAGTTTCAAGCTCCGAGCTCGCGTGACTTCGACGTACGTGGAAATCCGAAGGAGCCGTCTGTTTTCGAATTTCGTGCCTCGATGCTAAACTGATTACGCGTCTCTATCTTCGTGCCAGTGAAAGTTTAACCCTTTGTAACCCACGGTGACTTCGAGCCAAGGCTCAGGTCACGTGCCTCGTCGCAGCTCACCTATTATTTATCTCCAAACTCGTAGTTCATCCTTAATAAAAGTGTTGTTCATGAACGCTTCAGTGATCCACTGATTATATCCAGCCATTGCTTCTCCCACCGAAAGCACTAAATTATACAGAAAGAGCGGTTAAAGTCTCTTCAGAATCGATCGTCTCTTAAAAACAGTACAGACACTTCCAGTAACTTAGTCAAGTGTCGAGTTAATAACTTATCAAGCATAATCACGAAAATTTAATCGATAAAACAAATGTAGTCCAATATAATAAGTATCCTCTTAGGCTCCATTTTTCGTTACATAAGAGGCGTTACATATTTAATAAATATATAAATTATATATAATATATAATATAATTTATAATAAAAAGTTTAGATATAATATATTTATATTTACATTTATACTTATATTTTGTAGCAAACTGAGATGGAATGAACGGTTAATAACGATCATCACCGTGGAGTCGGTTGTTAAATTGCTCGTCAGTCGGCCAAATCACTGGTCTCTTCCGGCCTTCACGTCCAGGCGGAGAAATCATTTCGTCGCATTTTGCTCCATTTTCGCCGAAAACCGATCGATACGCGACGAATGCACCTAGGATATGTTGTAGCTGGCGGACCGCATGACCGCATAGAACCGCGCTCTGTGAACAACGCGAAGGTGCACGAGGCTATCGATCCTTCGCTTGCAGGCACTTTTATCAATCCTTGCCTCGTAGCTCAGCTTCAAGCAGGATGATGGATACGAGCGAGACCGATCGTGTGAAAGGCTCGCCAAAAAGGTCGCAGATCCGTTTTGGAATTTTTTTTTGCGAATTTTGCCGCGAATATTAGTGCGCGATCTTCTTTGCTCGATTGATAGAACTTTATATTTGGATTAACAGCACTTTTGTTTTAAATAAGTATGTATGTAATTTATTAATATTTATTATAGTACTTATTTAAAAGCAACGTTTCGAACGACTTTACGCTTTCCTTATTAAGTTAAGGAAGAAAGAATATAATTGGAAACATATTATGCGCGAAGATGCGATTTTTGTTATCAGGTAGTTTTAGTACTTACTGCACGATTGAGGTCACTGTGCATCGATGGCAATGGAATTACCTTGGGTATTGTGCCTGGATACGACAATAAGATATCGAAGGATGGATTTATAAGTTACAGGAGTTGAATATATTACCTCGAATTTTTCATCCAAGCTTATCATCGTCCGGATAAAATGATCGTACAATGACATTCAGAGTCGAGATGCGGAGTGGAATGTAATTTATTTTCAGCTTTATCGGGGCGCGGAAGGGAAATTTGATTTAACAATTTTTCATTCATCCTTTCACGCTGACGCACATAGCCGCTTTTAGACTATCATATTCTCCTGTATCTCGAATTTTCTATCTATTCCCATGAACCGCTCTATGAGCTTCCGTTTTACCATCTCTATCCTATATTCCACTTTCTTCGTTGCCATGCAATTCTCAAATAGTCCAATTCTCAAAATGCACAGAGACCGAAATATATTTAAGGGAACAAAGAAGGTTCTAGCATAATTCATTAATTTCCTTTTATTTCGCGCGCTCGTTGGCGGAACAAAATTTTCAGACCTTCGATGAGAAGTTACCTAACAGGTCGGTCGTTCAAAGGCCACTTTGGGTTAAACGGGTTAACTGGTAATGCAAGCAGAGCTCGTTTCGCAGAATCGCGGATAGCGACATTGTTTTACGCTTTTAGGGGGAGCATTAAGGCCGAAAGTTGTGCAGGGGGAAAAAGGCAGTATGAGAGTCGACGAAAGTTGGCGGTACCTACCGAGGGAAGCCTTTAGACGGTTGGTAAAAAACTTCCGGCGTACAAGTGGTCCCAAGTTTTCGCATTGGACTCGTAGGTTCTCTGTACCGAGTTCTGGCGCTCTGGAAAAAAAAAAGAGACCGAGGATTCGAATTTGGACGTTGGAGAAAAAATATCTGCCCTTTGAGCGCTCGCGATAATTTCTCCCTTTGCTCGAGGCACCGCGAAAATCCGAAATCTCGCGATGACCCTTGGCCCAAATCTCGGATACGGTAAATGGACTTCGCGGAACTTTGTAAGGAATTTCTAAGTAGGAAATTATCGTTGGAGATGTAAATATACCAGATATCACTCGGATGCACGAATGAAAATCGTCTTTCACAATTTTAACGAATCGCGTATATTTTAAGGAGCGCATGAAATGGAATGAATTTGATTTATTTTACATCCCAATTTTTTTTTTTTTTTTTTTTTTTTTTTTGAGATATCAAAGTTCTTAAGTGTTTTACCATGTCACTACACCTTTAGTGTTAAATAATGCAATCGTATTCGTGCAATGCGCGAATAAAATGCTGTATAATTCATTCGAGTGTCTCTATATAAGCCTCAGGTAACGAGTTCTTTTCGACTGTAGTTCTTATTGACTCACGGTATATATCGAACGATTCTGACGGCGTCCCAATACGCGATACTTCTCTCCACCCTTGCCTTTTGCTCGATATATTCTTATCGAATTTTCACCCTGAGTAAGCGTCATCCGATCGATCGTCATTGATACATATATATACGGATTTAAGGGAATATTCTTTACGTATGAGCGCCAAGAAGCAGACTATTCAAACTGGTGTTACGAATAAATGTGACGATATTACAAAATATAAATTTCACGCTCTATACCGCAGGAGACAAACTGGTGGAGAAAATAAATTTACCATAATCGCAAACGAAGTTACGCCGATAAAAGTTATCTTGCCTTTTATCTTTTCTTTACCTTTCATTTCGCGCGTTATTACGCAAGCCACAATACGAGTAACGCATTCTAAATCCAAGCGCAGGCCGTGGTAAAGAAGAAAGGCCCGTATTTCAGTTTTCCAGGGGATTCATTTCAGCGCGTATCTTGAAGCTTTGCTTGAACATCCCAGGGAAACTCGGCTTCCGTGAGTTTCTTTCAGACAGATCCGGAAAAAAAACCCCGGAAAAACGAGCGAATGGGCCGTGGCAAGGCGTTGAGCGCGCGTGCAATTAACGTTCCGATGGGAAATTTCCAGGAAGGCAATTAAAAACATCGACAAGACCATCGTTCTGTTTCCCTTCCTCTTGTGCCCGTTTCAACCAACTTTTTTTACTCGTCGCGTAGGCTCGTCACCCCCCACCCCCGTCCCCCCGCCACTGCAGTGTTTTCCTTATCGGAAATTCGCGTGGTACTTCCTGGAAAACCTGCTTCGCCAATTACGCAGAAAAAACCTGGCAAAAGCGCAGAAAAAACAAAGCGTTTTTTTACGCAAGGGCGATCGACGAGATTTAATCCGACCACTTATCGAATTTATCGAAATAAAGAATTAGAGGGATATTCACCTTCAGATCTATGTTAGCTATTATTTTATTTCGATACATATTTGATCAGTTTAGTATTGAATAATGAAATTCGAGTAGTAAAACTGCAAATAATTATATGTGGTTTTACAATTAGCCGCGATTTTCTCGTTTAATTTTTAATATAGTTTATTTAATTCGAGTTTGATTTACTCTGGCAAACAAAATTCCACGTTCTTCCTAACGTGGTATACCTTTCATCCGGTATCCACTGTGTGTTTTCGAGAAATGCGTTTTACCACGTTGCGTAAAGCGGAAAAGGCTAAAAGAAGGAGGGAATGGAGAAAGCAGCGAACAGCGGCAATTTGTAAACGTTACATTGCGGGATGACAAAACGCAATTTGACCGCGCGGCGGACGAAGGACAGGGTCGCTCATTCAATTATTGTCATTCGCGTGTCATTTCTACTAAGGCCTTTAATGCGTCGCATTGCCTTATAAATCGATACTTCCATAAATACGAGGCCACGAGGCGTTGACAACCGTGCTGCGTGTTTGATTAAATTATTCGCCTTCCGCGGATATTTCCGCTGATTTCCCTTTATTATTAGGCGTGCCAGTGAATGTATAATGTTTTATTATCAAGATCGGAAGATTGATTTTATTTTGATCATCGAATTATCGTTGTCGCATTTCAAGTCTAACACTGAGAGTCTGTTTTCGAAGTAAGAGCACTGCAAGTGTCATGAATAAATTATCGATGCATTGAAAATTTATATTTATTCTTTTACCGCTATTAGGTATGTCAGAAAGGTCAGTAAAGATCATGGTGAATATTAAAGAATAACGTCTCTTGTCTTTTTTTTGGCAATACTTTATTTGAAGAATTTTATTAGACAGTCAATTGACTTGCTTCGTCGTCATGGAAGTCCTGTTCGCTTTTATTATTCTAGACGCATGAGAAAGTGTAGTAGACTTTAACATTGTAAGGAAGTGGTAAGTGGCTCAGTGACATTTGTACATCCTTCCTTCCTGGATATTCACAGTGAGTGTAACCTTCGAACAAGTAAGCACTTTATTTCCAATTTTGACGATGAAGTTTGGCGGGAATGCAAATAGAACTGTTTGGCTTTCCTAATGGTTTTCCATTAGCCCACCATGATTTACGCGTATTCGAGGTTATACACGGTGGTAATGGCATCGCTACGATGTATGCTCGTTAATGCCCTAAAAAAAGCTCAGAATTGAGGCTTGGAAAGCCCGTAGAAATTCTAAGCGTCGTTGATTCGTACAAGATCTTTTTTGGGCCGAGGCCAGGAAAATTTGTCCGGCAGAGTCGAGAACCTTTATTTCCCCCATTTTTGGTCGTATGATTTTCCCCTTCTCGCACGAGCGGATACAGACGAAATGACCAATCAGAAGTAGTTCTGCAATTTTGTGTGAACAGCTCCAATTTTATATTCTGCTTTTTAAGGAAATTGGTATGTCTATAATAATGTACAATGTATGATCATAGAATTGTAATAAAATTTTATCACGTATTGAGATGTTGAATGAAAAGTTGACAAGAGATGTTGATTGAAAAGAAGACAGTGGAAAATATTAAATAGAAAATTGGAACACTTTAATTTGTTATTGTAACGTATCACTGTGATACAATAATTAAATCGTGCCGGTTTGCAGTCTTGATTTTCGATGAAATATGGAAGCTCTTTGCATACTGCATTTGCATCATTACAATATTATATTCCATGTTCTTACTCTACGCTTCGTTTGATATTATTTTACTGTTCAACAATAACATGCATTTATTTTTGATCCATTAATCCCCCCATTTGCACGGTGCGTCCAATAATCCTCGGTATTTAATTTATTATCCGAGTAAAACACTAATTTCATACACCCCATTGGTAAATCAGAGTTTCGCGGTGCTCTTCCTACTTTATGCTGTTCGAAATCCCTTTATACGGCTGTTCTTTTACTTTTGATTAATCGTCGTACACCACGATAATGAGATTGGACGGAAAATAGCCCGCGAGCTTTTCAGCATTACTCCTGCTTTACGGAGATTAGAGTCCGTTTGAATGTATTTTTGTACGCCACCAAAATGAAACCTCGCGCAGTGGAGGATTAATCGCATTTGTACGTTGTGCTCGCAATATTGTTAATAATTTTTTTCCCTCTCTCTCTCTCCTCTTAACTGCAGTACACTCCAATCCAAAACCATCAATACATAAGTTATGATACTCGCATTACAGTAGCAATCGACAGCTTATGTACACACTTTTTTTTATATATCCACAAATACATATATACACGCGCGCGCACGTAAAAACATATATATATATATATATATATATATATATATATATATATCTACGCATACACACGCGCGCTTTTTGCAACGAAATTCTAGACAAAGCACAAATTCCTCCTGCACGCTTTGGATCCTTATGAGAGTAGAAGGTACGGCGTATTACCGGATTTCCATCCAAATCCCGCATATTATCCCAGGCGCCATTCCGGGAATGTATCGCCCTGGAAAACGGGCGTTAGGGCTGAATGAAATTCCTGGAATTACCTAGGGCTGCAGTAAAAGTTGCTGCCTCGCCTATAAATTTCGGTCTCCCCGGTGGCTTAGGAAATTGGTCCTAATATATTCCCACTTGCCAGGCACGAGAGCTTTTGCGCCTCACAAGTGTCATGCCGAACCTTCTCGCTTAATTAACACCAAACCTACGGGAAGGGGAAAAGTAATCGGCTAGTCGTTTTCCTTTAGGATCGTAGTGCTTTCAAAAGTGGTATTTTCATGAAATTTTCTACGATTTCGTCGCAGCGTAGTGATCGGTATATCAGCCCTTCGAGCACGTGAATGTGACGCGCGCTCTCAGTTATGCGTATAGGCGGGACGACGTGACATTCACGGGAAGTGCGACTCTTCGTCCATCAAAGGATCATATCCATCAAGGAGCCTATATTAGTTGTTTAGATATCATTTTTTATTTACAGTGCTGTAAGAAAACTGCTGCTTAGACATTTAAATTACCGCCTGAAGGCGTTGTAAGCGGGAGATTTAAATAACGGCTTGAAGGGTTGATCTACTGACACTATTCGGCTGTCCTCTTTTTCTTTAAAGATATATTTAATGCATGTTATTAAATATGTCTGGAAAGTTGTTGGTAGGTTTAGTGTTAACTTTCGCATATAAGGAACCTCCTTTAATATTTTGTTTCGTGATTTTAATCGAGTATCGTTAGTGGTTGAATTTCGAAAAGCGCGAGCATTGCACAGTGATCCAGATCGAACAATTAGCAGTAAGATAGTCTCGAGTGAGAATGTAGAAGCATAAAAATATTAGTGAATACTTTATGCACTGTATATATCAATGTACGATATTCGAGTAGAAATTACATAATTGCGCAGAATGTGAACGAAACGTGGAGAACTCTATTGTCCGCCAAGTGCTCTCACATACCGCGGTTTAAAAAAAGGAAATAGGTCGTATCGTGCAACAAATCAGAGATAAAGCCTTTACTGTTTTTTTTACCCATTTGTTTTCTTCCGGAAAAATAACGAGCATCGTTATTTTGTGAGAAAGCTCGCGAGGCTAATTGAAGATCGACGATCGCGGTGGTGGATGTTGAAAATAAAATAAACCTTCAGCGCGAGGTGTATCCGTGGCATAAAATGGAGGATAAACAAGGGAGTAATTTGAGGGAAAATACGAAAATGCTGGAAGAACGGAAGGGAGGAATAAAGCAACGCCAGCATTTTCTCTCTCTCCAAGCACAACGATTTATTCCATATATTTGTCCTATTCAGAAAAGTACGTATTCGCCCCTCTTAACGAGTTAAAATCGTTGACGATTAAGGCACGTTAAATGCGCCTTTTAAGCTGTACAGCAATATTTATTGAAACGCACATAGAATATTGCGCGATTGTTCTTAACACGTAATTGTTTGGTGAAAACTTCATGAAAACAATGCTTACCTTTATTTCTATTCATCTTCTACTCATCGATTCGAGGAAAATCGTTCTTGAAGGATTCGTGACAACTTTCCATTTATTCTGTCCCTCTCTAAATGCTAATAATCGATTCTAGCAACTAATATATCTTATTTAATGCAAATAATTTAGTGGTAATAAAAGTACAACATTGTTCATAAAATCAAATCTTTCCTTCAAGGAAGAGAAATGGTAATCCTTAACACATTCCGGATAAGTAATTTTATGGTTAGCTTTAGCCAATGGTCAACTACATATGTGATTCCTAAATGACAACGATCTAAATACGAGAATTCTCCTGATTGGCCACAAGCATAGAAACAGAAAATATAAGAACAATTCTGATTGGCTACAACTTCTAGAATATAAAACACGAGAATTCTCGTGATTCGTCCACAATGTGATAACAGAATATTTTACCGTATTATTATAAATTAAGACTAGTGGATTATTAACTGCATTACGACCAGAACTTTGATCTTTCTCTCTGTCGGACAATCGAACATGCGAGAAACCCAAGGGAATGGCTGAGTATTCACAGAATTCATCGACCCAACCGTTTGCCTTTTGTTTCCGTACGATTCGTCCTGCAGAAACGACCGAGAAGTTTGCAGTGGCTAGGCCCTCGTAGGCGCACGTCGGATAATTAACCCAGATTCTTAATTAGCGTACGCAACTACGTGACCCCACAAAATTTCCAGCTCGAACTCGGGCCTGCCACATTGGTCCCATCGCCGGTAATGGAAAGTTTTATTCGCGATGAACCTCCTGCATTTCGACGCGCTTACGCCGTAGAAAGTCTGCAGTCCTAGCAGAAAAAACCTACCGACGATCGCAACGTTTCGTGCCGATTTAACGCTAGAACTGACCAATCACTTTCTGGATATATTTAAGTACACTGAGTGTATCTTTAAAAAAAATTCAAAGAAATCGAATAGGTAAGAAATTATTTAAGACAGTCATTTTTATCGACCTACTGTATAAGTACATAGAACGATACCTATATCTGTAGAAAGATAAGAACAGAAGAGGAGCGTCAATGGATTAATATAATTATTTAATTTCAGCAATAAAATGATGGATAATTGTAGAAAGTATGTCGTTTTAAAGACGAATTATTGATTCTTAAACAATTTTTTTAAGAGCAGTCAGTTTGTTTGGTTTGGTAGCTTTAGTATTAATGCCATGGCATCTCATTGGCCTAACGGATAAGAAGCCATTCCAGGGGAAATTGCCTTCTGATTATTTTTATGGTTAATGAAATCGCTATCGAGCCTCGTGCAGCGTCTCGTATCGTGGAATAAAATTTTCATCATCGTAAAATTGCCGAACTTTTTAGAAAAAGCTTAATTTCACGCACGAGCGAGATTATTTCCGCTCAGTGCATTTTAGCGGTTCTGACGCACAATTTTCTATGCATATTCATATTGTTTGCGATATGATATGGCTAATAATTTCCATAAATCGAGAAACGAAAATTTTTTATTCTATCCGGCGATAGATTTTTTTTCGTACTCTTGTTATTCGTGGAAACACGCCCTGTTTTCCTCGTATCTTGTTTTATATTAATTGAAATGTCTTATTTATCTTGAGCTGACGCAAATTTTCAAGAGGACCGACTACTCTCCGTTTGACTTTATATCGACCAATTCTTACGTTCACAAGTTTATCGTGGTTTAAAAGGTGAACGATTTCTCCTCAGAGAAATGTATAATACATTATGTCGTTAATTATTGGCAGCCGCACAAATGTCTTATAGATTGTATAACCAAGAAAGCCCGGTTGTTGCAATTTTTCACTTTTCACTCTGCATCGACTCGTTAAAAAATATCTCCAGAACGCTTGGAAGGTGAATAAGAAAATAATAAAGATCCAACGAGACGGAAATAAATCCAAGGATATATACGACGTGGTTAAAAAAATGACGTTCATCAATTTTGATCGTAGCCGCTGTACTTACACTAGAGAAATTTTTTTCAACGCAAAGTCACGCACGTGAAACGCGATCCTCTCGATACGATCGATCTTTCGGAGCGAGCTGTTACACTTTTTCCAAGATAGTCCCAGTCCTCGATAGGACTCTTATCGCATTTAACGATAGATATTGCGCGACGACACGGCGGAGCGCGTTATTGCCCGATAAAATATACGTCCAAACCAAGGTTTACCGCTCGCTTCTCGAAACAGTGCTTCGATCTTATCCGATTCCTGTGTACTCTTATCCTCTCGATCTTCTCGCCTCAAAAAACGAACGAAATATTTCGCATCGCTATTGCGCATGCGCCAAAATGCCCACTTCGTTATTTCGATCCTCTTCTCTCCTCCGCCTTGCGAATTCGTAATTCACGTCTCATTCTTCGCATCGCTGGGACTTCGTTTATTAATCGAGGAAGATGAGTTGCCTCGTCATCGAGAAATTTTTCCTCGTTCAGCAGAAGCATTTAATTGTTCGTACAACTTGAATAGCCACGTTTACAACGACGAAGGAGAGTCCGTATCTTTCGAGTTAATAATTTACTTGCACTATGAGATCCGTGGATCTTGTTACGGCTCGCCCTTTGTGCTTTGTCCATTTCTTTCGAGATTCTCTCCAACGACTTCTTTCCCGCTATTCTTCGATTCGCGTAGAACTTTATTTTCTCCAGAAGCCACGGTGCTTCGATGAATAGGGGCTGAAACTTCTACGGGGATAATTTAGGTTACAATTGTACTTACTCCAGTGTCTCATTTTTTTTCCACGCGTTTACCTAAGAACTGGCATATTTTATATATATTTTCTATTTTAATGTAATTCTTAAGTCATTCGTCGGTTCATCGTTAAAGAATCGTTTCTAGACTGAATTACATCGGTACTCGATGCCGACAATGAGAAAAGTAAGACACGTAAATATACGAAGCTTGATTTCAATGTGTAATCAAATATATTCATTATACAAAAATGTATTTAATGTACAACGAAATATATGATTTTAATGTCTTCTCCCTTGTTTCAAATTTTACCGAACTCTCTAGTTACGATTTACACGATAGTACAATATTTAATAGATTTCCATGTCTCTTCCGTTAGCATTACAAATCTATCATTAAACACGTCTCTTTTTGATCACATTTCCCCTTTTTCATCTCCACCCCATTCGCTTCCCCCGATTCGACGCCACAACTGCTTCCCCGACTCCGAACGAAGCTATCGGCCAGGATAAAAATCGCGAAATTAGTGCGAAACGTCGATGTGCACGTTTAAAAAAAATAACTTCGTTAGCATCCACCGATTCTTCCTCATTTTTTTTCCCTCTTTTTTTTTTTTTTTTTGGACGTACAGTTCATCGATGGTTTATGCGGAGCATTCACGAGGGTTTTTTCAACCTCCAATTATCAGAAGGAGGGACTGCGATGAAGGTAAAGGGGGGGAGGAAAATAGGGGAAAGAATGGAAGGAAAAGTGGGTGCGCGCGGAGTGGATCGAAGGAAAGGTGGAAGAAGAAAAGCTCCTTGTGCAGGCTACAAACAAGGAGCTCGGGGATATAACTCCGGAAACGATGTCCTTAACACAATTTCCACTCAATTATCGGGCACTATCGTTTTTGCAAGTAGGGCACGGGAGACACGTCGTAAAATTTTAATTACGGGAAGATCGAAGGAGGCTTCCCATCGGCGACTCGTTAGCTCTATAACCCTGGACATTTCGATTTAATTAATTACCCTATACACATATTCCACATAAAAAAAGAGAAACGAGAGTAATCAAATATATTATTTAGAATATTCAGATAATGCGTAAGAAATGAATGGGAATTTTTAGAAAATGGATTCTCATGAGTTTCCGGACTTTTCGTAAGAAATCGATCGTCGATCGTTAACATCGTTAGGAGCCGAAACATTGGTAAACCGCTTCCGAGTTTATGCCTTATTGCAGTGTTTCACGGGTCGATAATCGTGATGGCTTGTCGGATTATCGGCATTTAGTCTCGCGTTTTGAAGATAATCTGCCAGCAGTCACGCCTGGATCGGGTATGAAACGAGCGCGTGACGAGGGTGACCTACATCGAATGGTTCGTCGTCGGATGAAATATTTAATACATCGAACGGTGCATGTTTAATCCTACTTTTATGTCTTGTTAACGGAGAATAACCAGGGATCGACACGTGCGTTTGTTATTGATCGAAGCGGATGTCGGGGCGAGTATCAATTTCTGGATGAAAACTCGATATCCCTTGGACAGTGGGATTTTCATATATGATACTTCAGACTGATTTCCCGCGCGTCGAAGGTAGGATAGAAATAATCTATCGTGATATTACGCGAGCAACTTTTTTATTAGATCATTTTTTATATTAGAAGTTAGATGAATATAGATAATTACAGGCATAAATAGTTTTCTATCAGTGGTAAGCAGTGGTTTTTTTAACGCGAGATTTATACGCTGTCCGAAAGATAAGAGAAAGTAGTGATCAACGATGGACAATACTTTACATCATAAATATATAACAAATTTTTTACGATAAGCCTCGAATTTCGGAAAAAAGAATCTACGGAAACAAAGTAGCACACGAAGTAATAATGCAGTCTTAGGTTTTCAAGAAACCATATTTTTACGAACGCCATTTTACTGCATTGATATTCGAGATTCAGTGGAAGCACGAAATACTCTTGTCGAAGGAATGACCCTTGCGCTGCAAGCACGGAATATATTCTCGAGGCGGATATTATGGGCTCGATATTACTTGCGGGTAGCAAAAGAAGGAGATTATCTTTGCAAAACTATCGTGCCTCGCTAAGAAACGATTATCGGGTTCCTTTGATCGCCATCTCAGTCAGCGAGAATTAACCCCTTTCAGTAAAGGAGCACTGAACGATAAGCACCCAACTGGGTCGAAGAGATTTTATAACGAGCGACGCGCGTGTGTGAGAAAAAGTTCCTCGAAGTTTATCGTACAATATCGTAACTTTCTTATTTTTCATCGGACACTTCCCTACTCGTCGAAAACCGATATTTTTTCCGTGAAAAAAGTAAAGACATCGAAACCCACGCGTAATCAAGCTTTTTCAAATCAGATTCGAATCTTAATTTAAATAAATCTTATCGATGCTCGTAAATGATGATAAATTTGAAATCAACTCGAATGGAATTCAAAACAGCTATTGGCTACTATTCAAAAAATTGTATAAGTTCAATGTCTCACCCAATTGCACAATTGACGTGTTACGAGCAAACGTTATTCGGTGAATCAGTTTTTAAACGTTCGAAAATCCCTTAAAAATAGGTGTACGTTTCGCCACCAAAAAGAAGCATTGCCAATAGCAAGTAACAGTATTCAAATTCGTGCACAACAACCGTAATAGTTGCGGCGGCCCATAATTGTGCTTCAAAGAGGAGCCTCAAATCCTCCTTTTGCGCCATTAAAACGGTCGATTGCGCGCACCGGGAATGCGGACAACAAATAATACGTGTTTCCCCTGTCTTCCACTTGCTCGTGTATTATAAATAGACGTCGAAATTAATCTTATGGAGCACTGCACACCTACAAGGATATACTGTCTTAAACCAATAATGCTCAAATTTTGTATATATTTTTATTTATAAAAATTGTCCTCGTATAATCAAAGATTGCCGATAATAAATCTGTCAAATCAGATGTTGCACACCGTCACTTCTTACACCTGCTAAATGTATGCCTGTTTTAAACCAGACCTGGACAGTTACATCGAGAAAAAGGACCGTTACATGCGATTATACGTCCTCCGCCTTGAGGCGGAGCTGGAAATTAAAGGGTTAACACTTTGCGCCCCGTTGTCGCCACTGAGGCGACATTGAAATATAAGCTGGTAGCTCCCTTGTCGCCACCGTGGCGACGCGATACGATCGGATAAAGGAATACTTGCTCGGCTGAATATTAATCGAAACGCGGCAAAACCCTTAACTCGATCAAAATTAATCTTCGTTTTCCATATCGTTATATTACTTATACTGCAGTTTCATTAATAAAACATAACTTTAAAATGTACACGAGCCTTTGTTAATAATAAGACAGTGTCTTATCCTTCCAAAAGACGCGCTCGCGACACTAAATACTTGCGGAGTAACTCTGGTCAAAATAATTCGGAGTTCAAACCTCACATTCAAAATTCCTAGGAGATCAAAGGCTTAATAAAAAAATGCGACGCATGAGTACATATTTTCCAACCTTTCGACTACGATGTGAGTCCTTATCGATACTTAAGCGTCGTATTTTTCATCCAGACACCCTATTCACACACACACACACAAGCCCCAGTGTCCTGTAAGAGCAATTTCAGCGTCTGTTTAACAAATAAAACGGCCGGAAAATTCACGGAAGAAAGCCACGATGGTATCGTCGAAGCAATTATGGAAAACGTACGCGCGCAATGTCACGCCACGGCTGGCCCGCTAATTGCCACGAATTCTCCTCGTCGACGCACGAAACGATCTCGAGGTGGACACTTTTATTCGCGCATGCACGACGGCCATTAACGTCCCCTTTGTGCCGGGCGATCGCGAATCGTCGCCTAGCCTCCATTCGCGTGGCTCTTTCGCGCAAAGTGTCGGGAAACAATGCCGTGGGGGACACTAGAGCTTTGAAAAGTTCACTGCACTTTTTCTTCCCTTTTCTTTTTTTTTTTTTTTTTTTGCTTCTCCTCGAGGAGCCAGGCAGCCTACGACGAGGATGAGGCTTTCGCCTGAGAGGGCTGATTTACTCTGCTGTGGATTTAGTAGCGAGTAGCCGTGGATATAGGCGGATTGGAATTTCGTACGCTTCGTATCGAATCGTGTTTATTCATCGTCGAAAATTCGCAGGAAATTTTTACGCTTTGCTCCATGAAGGGATATTGATTGGAGTATCCTTGGGTATGTTTGGATGGCGTCTTGAACGGACAGTATGTATTTCTAATGATGTATGAAGAGTAAGTAGAGATTATCGATTACTTCGTATAGAATAGCGAGGATCGATGATTACATATAGAATTATGATGACGAGGGTAGAAATAAAAATAGCACTGACAGAATCCTGTTCGGTACTATTATTGTATTTATTATACTTAATTATTATATATATATATGTTTATTATAATTATATATATATATTTACTACACTTAATTATTATATTTATAATTATCAAAGCATCGTGACATATGTGCCATTTGTTTTATATAACCCTTGCGATTCGTCGCTAAAAATACCCATCAAATGGATGAAAGTATATTTTGAATTCCCGCAATATCGTTGGATTCAAAAATGCATGGATCGACGGAGTGCAGGAAGAATAAGCTGCGCGGATCTGTCCAGAAAAGCAGTGGCAAACTATCGCGTTTCGCGCCGTGGCAATTTTACGTCACTTTCCACTCGCGTAGCATGAATCATCAACGAGCCGCGCTGGTCGCTGCCTTACTTCGTTTACCAACAGCTCGAAGCGAAAAAGTCGAAGGTGGAAGACGAGCGGCAGGAGACGCGATGGAAGTAGGATTCAACGATAAGTCGATTCGTTCCACGGCACTTCGATCCTCCATCGAAAACCGCGTATCGCGCGAAAAACATTCGAGCAGCCTTGCAGATTCTCCTGCCATCGAAACGTTGAATTATGCGGCCGTAGTAAAAGTTCTCGAGTTCCATTCGATGCAGGATTTCCCGCCACTTCCGGCTTGATCTGCTCCAGTTATCGAGTTCGACATCCACGCGACAAAGAGAAAGACGAAGTTGGGAATCGCGATCGTTATTTTGCATAATTTTCCAGGTGATATTTGCGCTGTAGATTTTGGAAACCCTACGAAGTGACTCGCTATGAGATCATGAATTGGATGTTAACTTCAATTTTAAGGGGGATATTAAAAGGGATCGATGTTCGTACGGATTGTTTAGCGAGTTCAATCGTCAAAAGTCAATATCGAGGAAAATGTTTATATTAATCATCAACGATCTTGATGCAGTTCGATCGAAATTGAATCATAATTGAAATGAGATATATGCAGAATATATAATGATACATATTTCCATTACATTCATCGTGCCTCAAAGATCGTCTTAAGAGTTTGCTAGGGAATTAACACTAGAACTACCAGCCACTTTCTGGGCATATTTATATAACACCACATACATAGAAAAAAAAAAAAATAAAGAAAAAGGGAGAGTAAAAGGAAATTACAGTGAATCAATATGATGATTTAAATATTGCATAAAAACCATGGAAAATCTCAAAAAATGGATCGTTGTAAAGCACTATGATTTTTTAAAGAAACAACTGACCAGTCATTTCGACTGGTTCGGTAGTTCTAGTGTTAAGAAAAAATTCGATCGTCGGAAAGAGGCGAAGGAAATTCTTACCTCGGTTCTCTGCTTACGCAAAAGGTTCGCCATTACATCCATAGATCTCCCCTTGACAACAATGCTCCGGCGCTTCGAATTCCGATTCCGACGGCTGAGAAAACGGACAGGATATTCGATGCACATCGCTGGACCGAGGGAGAAGCGGATGACGTGCAAAAAGCATAAAGAGAATCCACAGAAAATGCGCCTCGATTGCCCCTCTATCTCCATCTCTATCTATCTCTAGCGATCCATATCTTTATTTATCTATCCACCAGCGTATTCATCTATCTATTTACTTATCTATCTACGTGTATATCTATCTATCCATCTATCTATCTATATATCTGTCCATCTATCTATCTATCTATCTGTCTCTCCGCTTTTACGCCGTCGATGCTACGATGCTTCGACTTTTTGCTCGGCCAAGACCAAAAAAAGGAGCTTGGAAAGGTCTCGCCAGTTCATGGGATTGCCACGGCAAATGAATGTGCGGAATATCGATGATGAGCATTATTTTACATCCCATTCCTTCGACCCTCGTGCTTTCGTTCTCCTCTTCGACTTCACGCCCTCATAGCGTATAGGAATAATTAAAATTCAAGATAACAGTGCAGATATTGGATCCTGGTATTTACGAAGTGTACGATAGAATATGGAATATTTTTATATAAATGTTTAGAACTCCTAAGGAAGGTGCATTTTTTATGAGGAGAGCGAGTAAAAGGAGGATGTATATTCTATTTCTCAATGTTCCTTTCTTTTCCTATTTCTTCAAGGTTGACTTGATACTCGAATTTCCTGTTCGATAGCGGAGAAAATCCAATGAGCTACGTTTATGGATGAATTGCCGGACTATCGATCGCCAGGATTATCTTTATGCCTTGGTGACTGAAACATTAATCGTTTAAGATTCGACTTCTTTCACACTTCACGTAACTATTAATCTACCCTAAGTAACTAGAATTATTAATAATTGCGTGTGAGATTTTTCGAAATGTAGGATGTGACGTGGTATGAAAAGTGAAAATCGATATGCATGCGATGTCTTTTCGGACATTCTATTCGGATATCAAAATTGCTTTAGTTTTAACTTAGAATGTTTTTCTTAGCTATAAAAATAGCGAATATTTACGGATGAAACTTTTATGCGATTTACAATTGGAAATTTTCACGAGTCTCTTATATTCTGCGATCCGAATAGTTTTTGATGCGGCACTGGACACCTGGACGTCGGCCAATTCAATTAGCTTTTAATTCACATAGACTTCGAAACTCTTCGAAGACCAGAATTCGATCTTGGCGACCGTCTACCATCCGGTCCTAGGGAAATGCCATTGACATGAATGGGCCGCCCTTCGGAGACCATTACCCGCTCTGGTCAATGCGGACATTCCCTCTGCTATATTTTGAAAAGGCAATCGTACCTTGCAAAATTTGTTAACCCTTTGCGCTCCAAAGAGTTTTATTTCTTTCACGAAGAAGAACCCAGATTCGAATTTATGTTCGAGTTTCATCGCAAAGTATACATCCTACCATCGATGGAATGTTCGAAAGAGATTTTTGTTCCTGAAGGAACAAACAAGAGAGCCGTGGATTTATTAGATTTAGATGTATAAAACTTGCGAATTATCGCTTGAGAAAAATAGGCTGTCGAGCGACACTCGACATAGGAGCGCAAAGGGTTAAATCCAATCACAAATTCACGTGGTATTTTCTTTAGACAGCAGTCGTACCTTTCCATATTTCATTATATTAATTCTCATCCTCTGTATTGCTTGTGAAGTATTCTCCAAATATGATTAGTACTTAGACACGAGGTGTAGGTTTTAAATCACAAGTGCGAAGTACAGTGTTTTTTGTTCAGCGTGAAATTTGCATTAGTCCTGGTAGATCGATATATCGATCGAAGTCGCGAGTATTAGAGAATAAATTGCGGACATAATCGAGGATATCGATCTTCCATTTTCTTGGCATACCTGCTGGATATGTTCTCCCAACGTTTCGCCTCCATCGATGCTCGTCCATAAGTCGGGAGCGAATCCGATCGCACGTCTAATTCGCTTTTGCGCTTTTCTGGTCTCTTATTCGTACTCGGACATATTGCTCCGAGCTACACCCCGTTTTCATTCGCAGATCGTGGATCTACATCGAACTGAAGTCTATGCTCATCAGATTATTTTTAATCATCGTGCATTTTATAGTAGCAAAAGAACTGATTTTCCATCGTACAGATAACTCGAGAATCGAATTTGAAATTAGTCAAATCTATTTGATTTTATAAAAAAAAAAGAGGGGAAGTTTGTAACATTTTCGTGATGTGTTCCAATTATTTACTTAATTTATTTACTTTAATTATTTTAATTATTCAGTATATCACTGCTCGTCAAGACACTGCGACAACTATTATTTTATTCACCGAGCAAGAAGATTAGGAGTCTCGTGTCATTTAATTACTTACGTTTGAAGTAACGCTAAATTTGGAAGATACGTATATAGAAAAGTGTAAGAGAGCGTAAAAATTAGGTTTTTATCCTCTTCATATTTTACAACATGATAGAAATAAAAAATTTACTAAAATCCAGTCGATAATCAGTGTTCAGGTTGGTACCATTGTAACAGATCGAACGAAACGATTCTTTCGATTTATTGGGTTGATTTGACGTCTCATTATTTTAGGTTAGTCCTCACTTTGCTCATACACGTTGACTTTAAGTGGGTTTTACATGTTTTATAAAAACGTTTTTCAATTTCTTTAGACACGCGGGAGCGCTCCCGGAGATTTCCCTCGACGGCAACGTTGTATAATTCCCCCATCCTATTAGCGTCCGATATTATTTTTTCTTCGTATTTCCAACTGTACGTACATTTTCTTCATTATCTCAACACAAATGTACTTTGCCATGGAGGAAATATTTATGCTCTTACAAAACCTTCAGACCTCGAAAGAAACCTGTAGAATTTCAAACTTTATATCTATTCAAGAGATTGTTCAACGTACAAATCGTAAGAAAATACTGAGCTTCAAATAAATCCGACATTGTATTTTTCCTGACAGAGCAAATGATACGAAAAGTAATTCTCTTTTCCCTCTACACTTCGATTTTAAGCTTCGTATTTTATATAGTACGAATACATATTTTATATAGTATATATTTATATATATACACTATACAAATAAAATATAAATAATATAATTATATATATAATATTATTTATATTTTATTTTATATATATAGCATTTCACGTTTTTCGTAATGTCTGTTCCGTTGTATGGATAATGTTTCACTTAATCCATGCGTGATTCTGAGAAATGTGGTATTTTACCTTATCGAGTTTTGCTTATGATCAATCAAATTGGAACCAACCCATTTTAGATTTCCGCACTCCGACCTTACTTATGACACCCACAACGGATGGCCGTGATTAAGTAGCTTCCAGAAACTCCTGCATAATGTTATATCCTCAAAGGCTAGAAGGCGGCGGGTATAAGTACCGCAGTACTTGGTGAAACTGGACATTTACTTTGCTACGATTTATAGATCCTAGAAGCATATGAAAAGATTCCGAAAATGGGAGTCCATCTAGTCTTCTTTCGCCAGTAGTTCAACGACCGCCCTTGTTATTAATATTAAATCTACCAAAGCGGTCAAAATGACCGGTCCATCGTTTCTTGGAAAAATTGCTGTACCACTTAAGAGAGCATTTCTTGAGATTTTCCATGATTTAATCTAAGAGTACAAATCATATATATCATTCTATCGACATTCTTCTCAATAGCCTCTTTCCGTAAGAATATACGCGGTGTACATAAATATATCCAGAAATTGGCTCGTAATTTAGTGTTAACACTAAACTGACTAAAGTGAACAAAATGACTGGCCAATCGTTTCTTGGAAAAACTGCTGTATATCGTAAGAAAGCATTGCTTCAGATTTTCCAAGATTCTACCTCAGAGTATAAATCGTATAAATCATACTATCGATCTATCGACATTCTTCTCAATAGCCTCTTTCCGTAAGAATATACGCGGTGTACATAAATATATCCAGAAATTGGCTCGTAAGTATAGTATTACCTCTAAACTTACTAAAGTGATCAACATTACTGGTCAATCGTTTGCTGGAAAAATCGCTGTACCTCGTAAGAAAGCATTTCTTCAGATTTTCCAAGATTCTACCTCAGAGTATGAATCATTCCGTCGATCTATCCACATCTCTTCTTAATAGCCTTTTTCCGTAAGGATATACGTGGTGTACATAAATATGTCCAGAAAGTGGCTGGTAGGTTTGGCGTTAACACGTTCCCTGCCAGACCGTTTTTTGAAGACTTACCGTTCAGGCCGCGTGGGGCGTATGCGCCCCACGCTTTACATTTGTATTATTTTGTTTCTGGCGTATGCCTTACAATAATTAAAATAGCGCAAAAATTATAATTATCAAGGAAAGGTTGTATAGTTTAACATGCATAACACAACAAACCAATAAATTTATTCTGAATAATACCTGGCTGAACATTACTATGCCAAGCAAATTGCATCCTCACATACAAGTTTTTTATCATGTCTATATCAATTTAAAATATAATATTTTAATAAAATTCAAGTTTGTATGCAATTACAAAGGGATGTTACGATGAACTTTGTTAAAACATGGTAAACATAAGTGTGGTTTATCCACACAACTATCGCAGAATGTTGCAACTTTTACAGTACAGTTTCTTGCCAAATGGGAACCCATATTTTTAACATTTCGTTCGTAACAAATTCTACAGCGCCTTCTTATCGAATTAAAGTGGCCTTCCTTTTTTTTAATTTCGTGTCGATTTCTTCTTTGTCCAATTCGTTGAGAATTATTATTATTTTTACAGGACATCAGATTCATAGCTAATTTTTTTCGGAATTCGATGCTTGTTATTTTTCGGTTTGTAACACTGTTATATATAATCCATGAATTCACGACAGCTGTGTTCAGGCAAAGTTCAAATACAATTTTTTTATACCATTTGACTGATTTTCGGAGTGGACTGCAATATGAAGCCATTTGATCCGAGATGTCTACAGAAGACTTCCCTTCATTATAATCCACAATAACCTTCGGTTTTGTAATAATATTCCCCCTTTTCTGCATAGCCACAGTTTCATTAGAGTGTTTCGTTGATAATAGAAGAACATCACGCTTGTCCTTCCATTTCAGTATAGTCAAACCATCATTGCTTTCCTTAGCGATATATTCATATCGCTTTAATTTTTTTGAAAGTAGGTCTTTCGGAATTCCACGGCGATTTGATCGTATTGTTCCAACCAGATGAGTGTTTTGAGCAACTAGCTTTTTGGCTAATTCGATACTTGTGTACCAATTATCGGTACATATTGTATGACCTTTACCAAATATACTTTTGCACAATGATAGAACAACATTGGTAGGCGTTGTTTTCTCTATATCCGTTTTTTTCCCACAATAAATTTTGAAGGCGAGCGTGTATCCCGGTCCTGAACATAATTTGAAAATTTTGATACCGTATTTATGTCTTTTTTGTTTTATATATTGTTTGAAGACAATACGACCTCGAAAAGGAATCAGAGATTCGTCGACACAAACAATTTCGCCTGGTTCAAAATACTTTTCAAAATTTTCATTCAACATATCAATGACTGTTTTAATTTTATACAAGCGGTCGTTTACATTTTCCTTGTCATTGTCGTTAAAATGCAACATTCGTAGCAAAAGTTCAAACCGATTTCTTGACATTATTGAAAACATATCAATGACTGTTTTAATTTTATACAAGCGGTCGTTTACATTTTCCTTGTCATTGTCGTTAAAATGCAACATTCGTAGCAAAAGTTCAAACCGATTTCTTGACATTATTGAAGGTGGAAGAGTCTGCGAATATGCTGGATCTTTAGACCAATACAAACTTATTTCTGGAAGCTTTACAATTCCCATCCACAAAATAAGTCCAAAAAAACGTTTTATCTCCTTTTTGTCTGTTGCTATCCATTCATCTAATCGAGATGATGTTTGTTTAGATAGACATTGTTGCGCATACCGATTCGTTTCTGTAACGACAAGATCGAAGAATTCATCACTTATAAACAAAAAATAAATATCTTCCGGTTTTTCGAAAGTTTGATTAAATATTTTGAAACCCGGTGTACCAACGAAAGGCGTAAGGCGCGGTTGGTTTCCGATGGGATTAGCCCAATCTATATTCGAAGTAGTTATATTGTTTATAGAAGGTTCAGTATCTTCGTCTTGACTACTGGATAAAATGCGAGTTGCACGCGTGGAAAGGCGATGAAATGGTATGATTTCCTCTGAACTGTCTGAAGAAACTTCAGAAAGGTTTCCTTGTACAATCCTACGGCGTTTTGTTAGAATTTCTGCGAGTGGCACGTCAGAATCATCACTAGAAAAACTGTTGCTGTGTGATGCCATATCTGCTTATAAGGAGTAATTATTGTAAAATTTTGAAAAACTCTGAAGAAGAAAACGCGGGAAAAATTGCAACCATTTTTAAATGCAAAATTTCCGAATTTATAACACTTGAAATAATATACATACCGTATTTCCTTTGTTTAACACACTGAACTATAAATATAAACATAAATCAATCACAGCTTCAGTGAAACAGTAAGTATTGCATCAACGACACGCGAATAAGTGATTGATCGAAATGCGAGGAATGCAGAAAACAAGTGACGGAGAAAAAAAATTGCCCATCACGCCGGGTGGGGCGTATACGCCCCACGATTAAACGAGCGCATCAGCAGTAGTATTAAGATGCCTATAATTGACTGCATAATGAATTTTTAAAAAATTCTTCATTTTACAATGATAATACCAAATGGCTTGAACGGAAAGATCAGCGTGGGGCGCATACGCCCCACGCGGCAGGGAACGTGTTAAACCGCACCTCGTTGGATCGGCGATCGTCGACGCGATCCCATAAATCCGACGGCGGTCGTGGCGCTGCGAGTCGGTCGGTTGGTGCAATTCGATGCAACCTTAACTGCGTCTGACCCATGACCTTTTCCACTGCGCGGCTGCTTTATTGAATTCCCTTCCTGGGGACGCTCGAGCCGCGAAACGATTTTCAGACGGATTGTTTTCCATTTAATCCACGCCAACTAGGATCGGACCAGGACCGCTATTCCTGGTGGTAGCTCTTTGGAATAAACTCGTGGATCCTGGTGGTCGTTTATTTCTTCCTTTTTTTGAGCTTCTGGGCATGGATCTTCGGGGTATTTCAGTTTGGAATTTTACGTTTAACACTATAACTACCAAACCAGTAAAAATTACAAGTTGGTCGTTTCTTTAAAAAAAAATCGTAGTGCTGTATAACGATGTATTTTTCGAGATTTTCCATAATTTCGGTCATTTTGATTTACTGAAATTTCCTCTTACTCTCACCTTTTTTTAAAGATATATATATATGGCGTTTTAAATATATCCAGAAAGTGGCTGGTAGTTCTAGTATTAAAAGTGGACCTAGGAATCTGGCGGTTTCTTGGAACAATTGCACATATTTTAGACAGCGCAGGTTTTTCTTTTATTCTTCAGGATTTCATTATTGACAATATACAGATCATCGTATCGATGTATGGACGTTTCTTAATCAAAAGGAGCATATCGAAAAGGTGGCCGATAATTTCATGGGTCATCCACGATGCAGGATTACATAAAAGATTATTTAAAAGCGCTACGTACAGTTTTTCACCCCGCAAACGAAGGTCCTTAAATGGTCGCCTCAACGTAGCCGGTGGAAAGTCAAAATATGTATCTATTTCCGGACGGTATACAAATTTCACTATTAATATTCATACATCGCCAGCGACGGTATTTCATACAGTCTTACAGCCTCGCGACAGAGATAATTGCTTCTTCGACGCTCGTAATTGATTTCGAATTTCACTTTTAAATGCGCAATAGCGCCAAAGTGCGACGCGGAACTCCGCGTACACTGTTCAGGGTTGATGTCGATATAATAGTTCGAGCTTGCTCCTCGATGGAAACTCGTTAGGGACAGGCGTTTACCAGTCGAAACGTTTCAGAACCATTCGAAGCGCTAGCTCAAGGGTGTTTCGATCAGTGATTTGGGTTGAAACGTCGTCCTTGAATACCGCGCTTTTCCGCAACTTTCGGGCGCATATAAATGAATACGGGAAGGATGAACGCGATATTCGGCCCATTTCGATGATGACCTTTCGGACTTTCCACGCCGCTGGCAAAGCAAACGCCCTACTTTTGTGATTAAACATTGATCCGGAAGCATTGGGCCGCGTATCGCTACATTGTACCTGAGGGCGGTCGGTGCATCCGGTATTACATGGCTCGATCGATTGCCCCAAGTGCCCTGCACGATCTAGTTTCCGCCCTTCTTCTTGTCCTCTATTCTTCGCGAAGGACTCGATATATTTCGATTAATCCCTTCCAGCCCAATGATGACGTTTGGCATCGTATAAGCTGCTTCTATTAACCCTTGGCACTCGAAGTTTTTTTTTAATGCATATTACCAGCAACTGAAAACAATTTCAGTGAAAAGATCATATTCGCTTATAAGTAAATGATACGCGCGTTAAAAAAGAAAAAATTGAAAAAGCCGCGATCGTCTTTTGTCGGCAGAAGCGGAATATCCTATACACGATCAATTTTACGATTTGTCTTTGTCCTTGTATTATGAACTGAAAATGATTTACGTTGTCTCCATAGCGGAGCTCTGGAGTTTGAAGGTAAATGTTAAATGGCTCCGCTCCGGAGCCCTCGAGTGCAAAGGGTTAATCAAGTATCTTTAAATTGTTTTTCTTCGAAATTGAAATTTCTTACTGGAAAATAATAATTTGGGCTGAGAAGGGTTAAGAAGAATCAGCGATTCTTGGTAGTTATTCACACGCTTTAGATTTTAATCCTCCGTCAGGTCTTGTGGAGTTAGAATTTCGATCGATCACATCGACATTCTTTGCGTGGAATAATAATAATTTTGGTCACTGGTGCGTGCCTTAATTCTGAAACAAATGAAATTAATACTGAAAAAAGTGACCCGAAAAAGGGTCAAAAGAAAAAAGTTACTCCAGTGTCTAATGTTCTCCACCCTATTTTTCTTAGCAAGATTTAATTCGCCACCTTAATCTTTACGATTTCCTCGATATTAGGAATTCGTAAAAAAAAATCGTGTAAGAAAGAATCGTTTAAAAAAAGATCGAGTCAAGAACAGATCGAGGCACGCAATGGTGCTTCCAACCGTTGTTCTCTCAGGGCATAACAAACGAGCGAAATGAACTTTGCGGTTAATCTTGCGGTACGATACGCCTCGGGAAACATGCACGCTCCGCGCTTGAATATTCTCCAAAGGGAATTTCGCGCGGAAAGATTTGCGCCAGCGTGAAAGATACGCCCTGGTCCTTGTCGCGTGGACCTTTCAGCGCCCGTTTCAAAGGCCATCTCTGAGGCATCGAGTGGAACAAGGTGTCTTCCTTCGCACAAAGAAACTCGCGACTAAGCCCCGCGTCTACCACTATCCGAGCCTCTCTTCGCTTTGGCAAGTGATCTGGCGATGCGCCAGGCCGAGCCAGAGAGCGACATACCTGAAAATATTAGCACCTGGGATTATCGATGGATGCACACGTACATATTTGAGGTGCGATCCTTCTGAGGGGTGTGTGTGCACAGTTCTGTTGATTTCCAACTTCGTCTGTCCCTCTATTCATGATAAAATGCATACGCGCATCGACGATTGTATCGTCGTAACGATTTTTTTTTTTCTCTTTTTCTCTACGTCTGGTGCATATGTATTTTATTATACGCCCATGCATATGTATAGCTGAAACGAGAGAAATTGATTTGATATGTGTACCACGAGCTTCCCATAATATATTCATAGCTGTGCAGCTCGCTTTATCATCCAATCTATGTTTCAAAACGCTTTTTTCGTGCGATGCCTTTTAAATCTGTCGATTGATTTGAACGATAGTATACTCTTTCATACGTGGAATTCTCTGTCGTCCTTTATTATCCTTCGTACTTCAGCTCTTTCTTCAGTGAGATTTAGATCGAAGGGTAAAACTATGTGTATTATTCTGGCCTAGTTGAAATCGCTATAAAGCTATATATCGTCTTTATCTGGATATTCCGTATACGATTAATGCATCCTTACAATGATATTCGATCCTTTTATTTCCGCACGATCGAAGGAACAGAACCGAGGAATCCCGATCGAAAAGTCGTTGCTTCAATTTTTCACGATATCTCTTCGGAATCAGTGACGAGCAATTCACCTTAAAGAGCCTACATTTTAATCCACGCCGCTTCAACGGTTTTAAATCAGCCCGGCGCAAAACGACGAATCCAATGCAAACGTTAACCGATATACATCTTCATCGCTGCCTTTGGTTTGGCGCGAGTCGATAAGAGCGCGTAATATTTTTCGTTTTTTTTTTTTTAATGTAATTATCGGTTTTCTCGAGAAGCTCATTAAACCGGCGCGCCCTCCAGAAAGATGGGGGATTTTCGAGGAGTTTCGTTTCAGCGCACTCGAATCGAGACTCGTATCCTGAACTTTCGACGGCGGTCGGCCTCGAAATCGAGCCACTTTAACACTAGGTTTATGAAGCGAGTCGTATTTGCCCATTTCCTAATTTGGCAAGGAAAATTATGGAGATCGTTTGCATTCTTCTCCCGCGATTAATATTGGCGTCCCATCGTTTATGGCGAGATCGACATATGGACAAGTTCATTTCCCTCTAAGTCTCCTAATCTCAATGCTCTCGAATCGGGTCAATTTGATTCGATCGTAAGTTCAATATTAATCGCGGTTAATTGGCCTCATTTTTTCAATGGATAAGTAAAAAGAGCTCGTTTTCTGTAATAGGCTATTTTATATTATTTCCATCATTTCGTTGCGGCATATAGATGATAATATCGTTGTATTAACATCCCTTTTCTTTTTATTTAACGTTTTGTACCTGGATATTTCCCGATTCGTAGCTCGTTTGAAAAGGAGTTTCGAAGAAAACTAACCTCATTGCTGGAGTGCAAGTACATTCTTTACCGTGAGCGGATATAACAAGATAAGTTTGACTCGAAACATCTCTCGAAAGCAGCTACAGTTTGGAAAATAAGCTCGCGAGAGGCTTCAAAATCGTACACCTGGAATATCGAAGGCACACCCGGAAAATGGCTCGTAATTCCCGCGTTAATGAGCCGTGTTTTTTCTCCATCCCATGATGCCCCATCCAGACGCTGGATGCAAATCAAACTACCGTCAACGTCACTTGCAACGCAGGTTAAATGTACTCGACGGCTTCCTGCATACGCGCACACAGACACACATACACGGACATACATACACAGAGACACACATACACAGACATGTATATACGGCGCGGTATACACGCGTGGAGACACGCGCACACACATGCGCGGCGCAGCTGCGCGTACGTGATCGATTAGAGCACTCCGCGATGTGAGTATTATCCACGGTTATCTACCTGTTACGCCTCGGATCTCTCGCACGGGCGCAACTTTTTCAATTCGTTTACGAGCCCATTAGTTAATTAAAAATAAACCTCCTTCCGCCTGGCTTCTCTCGTGAAAAAGATGGGATTTTTTTCCACGAAACCTCGCTCCGTCTAGGTTCGTTTAGATCGGATAATAATCGGGTATAGAAGTTCGAGGAAGAGGAATCGCGCGTTTGGAGGAACTTCGAACTTATTGCTCGGTGAAATTCGATCATCGGTAGTCGAGTTAGCTTCGGATATTTTTATTTCCTCGGGGGGGAACTTGTAATACGAGAATATGAGCGAGCGAATAAACTGCCTCCGTGAATTATTGGAATCGAGGCTCATGCGTGCTATGAGATAAATCTACTCTGCTCGCTTCTCGACTCGTATAGCGGAGAGGGTTGAGTATTTGGAAGGTAATGCACGCGTAATTTTGAGAGAATTCGAATTATGATATGATTACAAGTTCACGATTAGTTTTTCTTTGTGAATCAGCAGCGATTGTGGATTATTGTTGGAGTACAATGGAACTTGGATAATCGATACACCGCTTGGATACCATTTGGGTCAATCATGCGGCAGGGAGACACCGTTTTTCAGGCGCGGAGGAGGAGATGCAAGATTAAAGCTGGTTGGAGAGCAGCCGTGTTGGCCTTTTAATTACGATCTCCTAATTGTTCGTTTAATTAGCGTACAAATCGCTGAACGAATCTTACTATGCGACCCTTTCTTCTCTCTCGGCTCTTCGCACAGTTCCTTCGTCGACATTCGACCTTTAGTGTCTTGCACGTTTTATTCGTTTTATAGCAGCCAACGTGCATTGCGTTTTATATCCAAGTTACTCTTAAATCAACGATTACCTTATATTCAATTCTCATTTTCAAATGCACAATAAAAAAAAATGCGGTGATTTCTTAACGCTTAAAACTACCTGAAACTTCTCAAAATGACTGATCAGCCATTTTTTCAAAGATCAAGAGGGTTTACGATGATGCATTTGTCCGAGATTTTCCACGATTTTCACGCAGTATTTGGATCATCGCATTGATTCATTTAAACATACCTTGGCCCCCTCTTCTTTTTAAACGTGTATATACTGCTCGAAATATATCCCGAAAGCGGCCTATAGTTCTAATGTTAAAGGTGCATTTTCGATAGGTCGAGGATAAAAAAGTGATCGAGTTTTTAGCAAGGGTATGCAGTTTGCCTTGAGAGTAGTTGAGAATGGTCTATAGCAAGAAGTACGAATGTCCAGGCACAACTCGGTATAGAACTGCAGAGTTAAAAAATCAGTAAAGTATGCAGAAGCCTTTATTCGCATCGCTGAGACAGTCGGTATCGCTAAAAGCAAAGCTTTATGGTATAGCACTTTGGATTATTTCGCGCAGCATTTCGAGGAACGATGGAATTCATTTTGGAAAGCACGGAAGAACGAAGGCTTCCACCTCAATTGGCCCGGCTGCGGCGACAAATGCGCGAGTAGTGCAATAACGTAAGGTACAATGACGTAAGGATCGCAGAACACGATGGCATTGTTGCGCGATCGAGGCGCCATTCTCCGGATATAATCACTCTGTTTATCTAATAGAAAGCTCGGGTATACACGCTCGATTCACGTTAATTGCTTATTCCACGCGCGCACCAAAAAGCGCAGCCGAGCGTAGAATTACGTTTTCCCATTGTTTCTGGATTTCACTGAAGTCGCGAGCGTTGTATCGGGCGTAGTAAAGTATATAAAATATTCTATAGATAATATATCGAAATTAAATAAATAATATATTGATTTAAATTATATAAAATATTATATAAATAATATGTGGATAAAAACGATTGTTCCTCTGTATTCCTCCGTGAGATGTAAAAGTGGGGATATCTCCTCGAAACTTTGAATCGACATATTTTTTTATAAGAACAGGGATGTTTGGGGGAAATTCAAAGAGCGTGATAAAATCTTTGATTTTTACACCACTTTAGTTATATGACTGTCCTTTGTGGAAAGCTGTTTATTTTCTCGTATTTACTCCGTTGCTTCAATTTACTAATCGATATTGTATTTTATTTCGAAATTCATACGGTATACCGAATATTTTTGAACAGCTTAATTACACGTTTTCAACTCAATTAAACATTAAATTTTGTGAACCTGATCAAAGTTTAATATCCATTACCGTGTAAACTAGTGACTTTAATAGAATAAAGGTGAATATAATCGGAGAATCATTCGATGCTTTACAATAATCTATAAATCGGAAAAAAAACTATACTACCCATGAAAAAAAGCACGTAAATAGAACGATATTTTAACAAACACTCTGGGTTATGGAAAACGAAGCGGCGATTTTTCGATCGACGACAGAAGTCAGGATGGAAGATCGAAGTGTCGCGATTCAATGCATCGCTCAGATTTTCTATTATCACTCCACGTCGAATCCCGGCGTGAATATAAACGCCCTCGGAATAATTAACGATAATGATGTGCCGCAGGAGCGGCGAACGATGGCACAAGCGGCATGAATTTTAATCGGCCGCCAAGGGTTAACGTCGGCGTATTAGTCACGCCAAACTCTCGATTTATCGGCGCTGGCGGATACTCCGAGCTAGCGCTGCATCGACGACAATTGCCTTAATTAAATTTATCCTCATTAAAGCTCCGATTTGCGCCATCCGCTCTCTCTCACTCTCTCTCTCTTTTCATGGATCCCCCGCAGATCTGTTTCCTCGGACAATACCTGATATAAACAAGAGGCGTGCGACATCCTTTTCGTTTCTTTTTTTTTTCCAGAATAACGTTTTAATTACGTTTCTGTTTAACTGTCTCTTTAAAAGTTTTTAAAAAATTATCGTATACTTTATTTCTCAAAGGATCATATTATGAAATGTATTTGTCCAAGTAATACTGTACGCTGGAAACTCACGCCATGGTGTTCGATCGATTCATTATTTGCACGGAGTGGTAAAGAAGAAATGTCCAATATTGATATGGTACATAGAAGACACTGTGCAGAGTGAAAAAGTCCTTAATGAATATAGGCTGTTGAATCGTTCCTGAGAGAGAATGCGAATCATTTCTGAAGCAAACATGTTTGTACTTCAGTATCATGATTGATTTAATGGATGTTCATGGTATTTGTGCTCTGCGTTTAGAAATATCGAATGGGTTTTTAACGGCTTATATACACCTCTTTTTTTACCCTCAAAGCACGCATAAATAAAGATTTGAGTACGATCAAAGTGGCGGGGCGTCGAGTGTAGAGGATTAAGGCGAGCGTCGATGCCGCTCGTGACCAAAACTCTGGGAGAGTACTTCTGCGAATCGTCGAAATCACGCCTGCGAGTGCCTTTCAATCGACGATCAAAGGCCGCGTATCCTCTCGAGCGCGGCCCGATAAATTACACCCCGTCGTCTTAGTGCGAAATTTGTGACGTAATTTGAGCCGGCTTTTCTCAACGGGCCGACTCGATATTCATCGCCCACGCGCCTAGACGCCCACGCGCCTCTTGCGATTCACGCCCTTTCATCGAGAGGCCAATTCGCGAGGAAATCTGCTACGCTTCGTGGAATCGACCGCGACTTTATTCCTCGTCCTTCGTGGAAGACCCTTTTGCCGCCGACAAGGGTTACAAAGAGGCGTGCGATGCTTCTGTTTTTAGAGAGAGAGATAGACAGAGATGGAGATAGAGATAGAGATAGATAGATAGATAGATAGATAGACAGATAGATAGATAGATAGATAGATAGATAGATAGAGAGGGTGGGAGGAGTTTTAGAGAGAGAGAGAGAGAAAGAGGAGCAATAGCGCCTCTGCGAATAGAAGAATTGATCGGCATATAAGTTCGATTTACAAGTGTGCTGGCGGCAATACTTCGTTATATAAACGGTTTATTTGGAAAGTGGTGTAAGTCCATTTTTTTTTTTAAATGAGATATCACGCGATTTATGCTTAATTTAGTGTTCAACTTTTTGTTTATAACTAGTTAGTATTTAATACCTTAAAAACAACCAACGATTTGTTCAATTTAATATTGGCCGATAAAAGAAATTGCGTAGCCGTTGATTATGAAAGTGGTGTAGGTCCAATTTCGATAGGCAGGTGGTAAGATCGGTGGCCACTGCTTTTTACATTTGTACAATATACAAGTAGAAACATTGCCACACTCGGTACTATTAATCGAGATTTTTTGATCGACAAATATGCTAATCTTTGATTTTCTCGAAATAAGAGAAACAATGGACTTACGCCACTTTCAAAATAAACGGTCCATATATAATAAGCGACTGAAGAAGATCCTACGATTGTATCTTAAATAATTTAACAGATCGAACACGGAGATTCTGAGAACTATATTACTATACAACTACATCCTTCTCGAGTAATCCTTCACGACGTTTATATAGGGTGGGCCATTTAAAACTTTGTTCTTAAAAACGCTATAAAATGAGTCTACATCGATATTTAAAACAAAATTTTCCTTTATCGTGATCCGATTTAAGAATTTTCAGACCGACCACCCGTTCGAATTTCAAGCAAATCGGTCACACCAGTCTTGCCATATCCTATAATTTAAAAACAAACCATCCTATATCGCGCGGGAATTATTTTAATCGTATTAAATGATAAGTCGATCAAAGTCGAATGGCGAGAAGCGCGCTCACGCAGAGCGATGCTTTCGATGAATTATAAGCAACCGCGGATATTAAAGGATTATCGGCGCAACAACTCCGCCTGGAATCGTGGATCCGCAAAGTGTGTTGTGAACTTTTAATCGGCGCAGCGTCTACGGTGGCTCGTTTTTCCGCGGACCTTGCGTGCCGAAGGCCGGCACAAAACTTTCCTGCCACGCGTACATTTACGCTCACGGCTCGGAGTTACCGTACACTCGCTTCCTTTAAGCAACATCATCGAAAGACTTACGGTGGATACAGTAATTAAGTTTTACGAATCTTCTTTTAGCACGAGGAATCATCAAAGCGGTACCATTAGAATTTCTTTTTAAACCACAGTGATACCGTTGTAAGGCACCTTTTCCTTGTAATTCGCCAACGATATCTACACATTTCACGTTAATATCCTGATGTGGTAATATCAATATTATGCGTTGTTCGTCGATCTCATTATTATCTCTCGTTATCGCATTGTTACATGTTGTTACGATCATCCTGTTTGCATTACCACGAATGCAAAATCGACGATGCGCGTGTATAAAGAATTGGTACAGATATTACGTTTCAAATATATCCAACGAACGACGAATTAATTTTGCTCGACGTCGATGCGCGAATATTGATATAATTACCTGCAAACATCGCATTTTACGCCATTAGCCTAATGTAAAATGGACCTTATGCATACATAAATCATATAAATATTATATATATAATAGACCTTAAATATAACATGTTCTACACCATCACACTTTTATTGCAGCCACCACTATTTTACACATTTTACGCATTTTACACTACTAGCCTAATATAAAATGGACCTTATGCATACTTCAATCATATAAATATTATATGTCGAATATATATA